>JACCIZ010000310.1:0-87954 GCA_025506415.1 Flaveria robusta
AAGTATAACACACCTAATACAATCATTTAAAAATAGGATTTTAAGTATTATCTAATTTATAATACTTATAAATTAATATTTAAATATATATATATATTTATATTTTTATAACTAAATACTATTTAAATTAAGTATTATTTATTTAAATATTTTAAAGTATATAATCACTAAATATTTACATAGTTATAATAATACTAATACCCATATATATCAGTGTTTAAGGTAGTTCGGCAAAAATCCTTGACAACACCCATCAAATCATAAGCCACCTCTTATACATAACAAATAGAAAAGATGATAACTAGTGAATTTGTATATTTCCTAAAAGTTATTATAATAATTTATATATTCTTTAAAGTGATAAAAATTCACTTGTTTTTTTTTCACAAATTTACAAAATCTAGGGATATTTTTAAAACAACCACGACATTTTTTCTTTTCTTTCAAATTAATTAACTACTAATTTTATTTTTTTAATTTTACACTTAAACCTTCATGTTATTCCAAATTTACACATAATCTCTTAAACTTTAGTAAAGTTCTATTCCCTTTTCTTTTAACAACTTTATAATACAACTCACTCACTTTAATAAACTTACTATTTACGTACTCGTTATTTTTCTCTGCTTCTAAGATTTATTTTTTATAGTATCTTTTTCTATTGTATTTTTATTAGCATTTCACACATTAAATTTTTGGGTGGTTAATACTAATGTCTAAATCTTTAAAATTAAGTATTTCAACTTTTACAACTCCCGTCACGTAGTGCAGATCACGCCCAATAGTAACTTTAAAGGGACGAAAAATCGTCGCTATGAGTGTCGAAATAACATACTTTCATGAATTTAAAAATAAATCTAAATCCTTAAATTCCTTCAAATGAATAATTTCAAATTCCTTTCATGTTTTAAAGAAATTCAATAAAAAAAGTTGAAATCTCTTCATGAAAGAAATGGCTCCCACTAAAGATCGTTTTCGCCTCCGCCACTAACCACCATTGCCCACCAACCCAAACAACACCCCAACCGTGCCAGTTATATCCCCCGCCCATCACCGACCGTCACTTTTGCCACCCCATTTCAATGCCACCAACAGCCACCACCACCACCACCACACCCTCGACTGTCGTTTCCACCAACTTCTACTGCCATTCCTGACCCTCGTGGTGCTTGCCAACCCCCGACTGCCCAAAACCATTTTGGTGCCCCGCCCCACCCGCTTGTCCCCTACTCTTGTGATACTTGCTGAGCCCCGACTGCCCAAAACCATTATGGCGCCCCACCCCCCACCGTCGTGCAGACCACCGCCGACACCGTCCCTATAAGCAGCATTGTTATCACTAACCACTAGCAACGATGAAGAAAACCGACCATGTCCGTTGCTAAACGACTGTCGGTTGTGGATATGGTAGAGTACTGTCGGCAGTCGTTTGTCAATGGCGAACACGTGGCGAAGAAGAGGACGGTTGGCGCGCACGTGAGATCGGTTGGTAGCGGTGGCGGAGTGCGGTCGAGTGCCGACGGTGGGCGAGATTGGTGGCCACGGTCGAGTTGTCAGTGGCGATAGCGATGACGATCGGCAATGTGCAATGTAGCCGCAGTGACTGGTAATCATGGATAGGGCTGTTGTTCGGGTCAACCGACCCTATTAAGGGTTAATCGGGTCGGGTTAATCGGGTTTTTTAAATTAAAAAGCTAACCCGTAACCCGACCCTATAAGGTTCGGGGTAGTCGGGTTCGGGTTAGTCGGGTCGGGTTGATCAGGTAAGGTTATAGAAACATGATTCAGTTATCTTTTAGTATTATTTTGAATTCTATAAAAGAATATATATTATAAAAATAGGATTCGGGTTATTCGGGTTAACCCGAATAAGGTTATATATTTTAAAATAAACCCGAAACCCAACCCTAATAAGGATTCAGGTATTCGGGTTAACCCTACTAACCCGAATAATATTTTTTAACTCGATTAACTCGACCCTAATTAGCTTATTCGGGTGCGGTCGGGTTATTCGGGTTCGGGCATTTTGGACACCCTAATCATGGAGGTGGTGGCGGTTTGCAACGGGTGATAAATTTTAATTTTTTTGTAAGTGTTTTGTCACTAGAATGCAGTTGGAATTAAAATCCCTTGATAGCTTCCAATTCCTTAAATTCGAAATTTTTAGGAAAATATAGAATTACAAATCCGATTCTTTTAATCCCAATTCCAATTTCATTTCCAACACGTTTCGTAAACCAAACACTCAGTTATGATTCTAGTCACTTAGAAATTCTGTCAACATAGGATATACGTATCATCATTTTTATTTGTTCAACTTTTACTTGATGCATGGACATGAGAACAAAGTTTATGGTATCTATAAACTCAACACCCCTTCTCATGAATATTCCTTTGATTCTCTTAAACCATATGCTAATGAATTGAAATTTCTCATGCAGGCCCGTTTGATCTAATGGACCCGCACCATTAACCTGTCCTTATATATTCAAGGCATGAGTTAAGCATGTGGTGTGGTCATTGATAAGTTTGTAGGCCCGGTTCTTAAAAGAGAAATAGACCTAGGTACCACTCGATGAGAGTTAACTCACCCGACCCACACATGTTGCCAATAAAAATGTATTTTAACCTTCTTTTCTTCAGAAGAAAAATGAGAAAAATATTTTTTAACTCATACACTATCTTATTCTACTTCTGAATCTACACATTTGTTACGACAGGAGTTAAACCATAAACCAGTTGAAGAGAAACAATTTTCTACACACTTGATACTGCTTGATATTGCTAGACTACATGCTCTTGATGAGAATATTGATAGAGTAGTGATTTAGTTGGTCTTCCAAGTTAGTGATTTGCTTCCAAGACCCGGATTAGAATGATCTCGAATTAGCACATTATTTAGCTCTCTCCATCTCAGTGAATTGATTTGGTTAATGTTGCACCATTATGATGTGTTTAGACCAGATTTCTCCATAATCATTTAAGCTTTTATTGTTGAATGACAAGCAAACAATATTACGTTGAAACAATAAACGAAAACACCAGCAGGAAGCTGAAAAGTACAAAAGTATCAAAGAAACAAATCGTAACCAACACCCAAATCTGAACATGAATAAAGCATATCCATTATAAAAATAAAGATCTGACTTCTATCACTAAAAGACAAGATCAAGGTAAAAAAGATGATGGCCGATCAAATGAGCGTAGTTTGAGCTAGAAAGGCCTTGAAACTCACCACGTGATGGACGAATCATCACAGCCGGCCCTTAGAAGAGGCAGACTAGATAACCGTCCAGGACCCACTCACTTAGGGGGCAAAAAATTTTAATTTGTTTATTATACATATGTTTTTTTAAAATAGTTATAGCTGTGTAACCCAATTAAAAAGTTTAACTCAATTATCTTTTAAATCAAATACAATTCATGAGGCCCATTTATTAAATAAATTATTAGTTATGACTTGCTTCATCAACCCAACCACTAAAAGCTCCCTTTCGAAAAAAAAAAACCCCAAATCTCAATTCTCAGCCAACAAGTGATTGAAGGATAAAAATTCCAATTTAGTCAGACTGCAAAGAAGTCAAATAGAAAGATTTATCAGTGAGTTATTACGTTATGTCATACTAATATAATGCTTTTATTACGTTTATTGTTAAAATGTTTGTTTTCCTTTAAAAAAATAGTATATATATATATATTAATCTGCTAGGGTCTAAGAGTTTTTTTTTTTAACTCGTACAAAACACTAAAATCCTTAGATACGACCTTGACAAAACATAATAAAAATCAAGCTATACGTTGGGAAAAAAAAGAACGGTCTGGCCCGAACATGATGCAAAAGCTGTATTTAAAGCAAAATTCCTCCAAATTATCAATTGCAAATTGTGACCATGCATGTAGATATTTGGCTTCATAGCATGTACATATGGATACTACTCAAACAAATATCAAATTTCTCCTTAGCAACACTCCAAAAAAAAACCACTTGAATTCTTTCTCACCGTCATACCAACTTATATTGGAGTATTCCACAATCATTTAGTTAACATTGCTAACACCTACCCAAATTACAAACAGTTATGTAATATGATAAAAATCATTACCGAACACTAATAGTAGTAAACAAAAGCAAGTTCAACATGTATATATATGAAAACTATCAAACTAATTGTTCATATTGTTTTAATTTGTGTTATTTATCTACACATGTGCATGCTATAGCTTTGTTACCTATTCATACAAGGTAACATTGTATATTTGTATGCATGTATAGAATATTAACATAAATAAACAATTAAACTAATTTGTACGTATATTATTTTTGAATTTTAGGATAGATGAGTTGGAAAATGTTGTTAATTTCTTTTGTTTTTATTTTTTATGATTGAGAAGATGACTGATTTATTTTTATTCTTGTGGTATTATTATTTATAGGTTTTATCAAATAGAACCCAAATAGTTTTATTAAATTATAAATACCCTTTTGTTTAAAAATACGTGGACTAGTTTCCTGCTGAATTTGTTTCAAAATTATACTAACATTTTTATGAACTATTTAAGTCAGAATTTGGTAGTTTGTAGCAAAACAAACACAATTTTTTAGTTTCCATCGTCTAGTGAGTACACAATGCTTTCTTAATTGGATTAATCATTTACTTTATTTTTATTAAAAATAAGATACTCAGATATTTAATTGAATAAATGATATTTATTAAGCCATGTGCAAGTAAGATGTTGAAGTTAGTAGCTCGAATAGTAAATTGACTAGGAGGGTCTATCATTTATGCTTATTGTATAGATTATAGAACGTGCATTTGTAAATACTAAATAAATAGCTGTATATATATGGAGCTAGCTATAGTTTGTGCAAGTCTACGTACAGATGTTAAAGATCGTGAAATGTTTGCCCAGCTGGCCGAAGATAGGACCATAAACATGAAGGATTACAAGTGTTACAATCTGCGAGAACAACGTTTCTTTAGACAAATTCTCAAACTTACTTTTTCTGTAGTAAATTCCAACACACTTGCGACGCATTACCCGAATCTAAGACCGTAATTTTTTGAGAAGAAAGCGAAAAAACATTAAAAAAATAAAAACCTAACATTTGTCGGGAATGCATCGCAAAATTGTTGCACGTTTCCAACAAAACTTATATTATATATATACTAATTAATAATTTTGGTATGCATCATGAGTTGTACAATGTTCTTTAATGGGTTGTACATATTTTTATCCTTTTTTTTAATCTTTTAACTTTTTATTTTAACCCAAAACTTTACATTTTTTACAATTTAGCCCTAATATTCTTAATTTCAACTTTGGTTCCCTATACTTTTATATTTTACAAATTTTACATTATTTTGGTCTAAATTTCGCGAGTTAAAATGCCACAGAGTGTGTGTGTGGTTCAACGTTTTCACGCTTATTTTTTCTACAGGTCCTAGATCGACTTATTTTTTTATATGTTTTACGTTTTACACGCATGGTTAATGTTTTCATGTCTATTTTTCGTTGTTTATATTTTTGTTTTTTATTTTTTTAATACGAGCTTTTCGGTGTTAGTGGTCACTTGCGGTGGTGTGCCTTGGTGCTACTTGTCATAGTTTTACGCTTCCCGTTGCAACGCAGAGGGCTTACTACTAGTAAAATCTACTAGAATCCGGGTACTCCCCAAAGATCAAGGCAACGCCTCTTACCATCCGGACAAACCACAGTGGTTGTAGTATCACTTGGTGTCACTAACAACTGATAATGTTCTACACCCTCCTCAACGTGTATGTTAGTTACCACATGTGCATTATTTTCCCATGTACACATATTTATAAGTTTCAATTCCATCGTTTCTCGTTTTAATTTGTGCCATCTGGAAATGTAGTGTGATTTATGTGCATCGAATGTTCTGAAGTGTTAGGTCTGATAATGGAATTTCTTGAAATGAAAGCGTTTGCCTATTTTGAGCAATCATTGGCTAGATTTAATTCTGATGGCTTCGAACGATGCATATTTACTATAATCAAATACAGATGTTTAATACACTTGTTATCAAGATTTGTGTTTGTGTAACTTAAAACAGAAGAATAATAGATGTTTATTGGATACCGTAGACGTGAAAAGAATGATGTGAGAAACATTGCATCAAAAAGTTGTTGTTAAATAGCGACGGGGTCCTCGAGGGGATTACTTGGTGGTAAAAGATGTGTTCTCCAACCAAATGTTTAAGTTTTAGTTTCTGCTTCCATTTCAAATATTTTATGGTGTTGCTACATAAAAAAGTCATACACAATATACATGCAAATAAATAATTTGCATTATAAATAATTATAATTTATTAAACTAGAATGTTTAGAATATGTAAAATAAAAAGTAGAATTTAAACTATATATTAAATAACTAGTAATCTATCTATTATAATAAAGAAGATTTTAATGCGTCACGTGTCGAAATATTATGCTCTCTCATATTGATTTTTCAGCCTCTCTTTCATAATAAAATGATAATAATAAATAGTAATTATATTATTTAACCATTTCCAAATTAAAAATTATAAACTAGATATTTATATAAAAAATAAACAACCTTTAAAAAACATATAAAATGCATAATTTTATTAACAAAAAACTTTTCTAGAAATTCTAACTTTTTTAGAATCATTTTTTATTTTAAGGGTGATTAAAAAATAAAATTATATTTGAAAAACAAAATGTAAAAAAAAAAAAAACAATCTCATAAAACGAGAGTTTAAGATAATATTATAGTTGTATTACTTGAAATAATTATTTATAAATAACTTAATCATATTTTATCTGAAAATCTCGTTTTATAATTTTATTATAAACTATTTAATATTTTATTAATTAAATCCGTGTATTACACGAGGTATAAACTAGTAAAGTTTATATATGCATGATTCGTCAGTAAAGATGGTTCCTTGTGATACGCTGTCGATAATCTTGTCATGGTTAATATGTTTCAGCAAACCGATGGAAACTACCGAGGGATCACCGGCGGGACTATCAACGAATGGATCACCACCAACTTTTCCAGTTTCAAAGTAGTTTACTTATCACACATCAAAACAGTTTTTTTTAGAATAAACTCATTATTAAACTTTATATTGAATTATTAATTTACTAGGTTAGTATCTCGTTTATTACATGTGTATAATAAATAAAATATTAAATGGTTAGTAACAAAAATTTACAAATTGTAAAATAATATTTTATGATAAGATATCAGAGCCGGCCCTGAGGAGGGGCGGGGTGGACTCCCGTCCCGGGCTCACTCGCTCAGGGGGCACAAAATTTTTTATATATATTACATATATAATTAAAAAAAATAATTATAAGGTATAATACAATTAAAAACTTAACCCAATTTTAGTTTAAACCAAATATAATTTTTTGAGTCCATTTTATTAACCCAATTACTCAACTATTTCCCCAATGCAAGCATTGCATATAGAATATTGTTGACTATTCCAGTGACGGTGGCATCTGCAGAAAGTAGTTTTTTAAAGTTAAAGTTATTGAAATCTTACCTACGATCCACGATGTCCCAAGAAAGACTTAGCGGATTGGCGATGATAGCTATCGAAAGCGAAATATTAGAGACTATAAACTACGAAGATGTTAAACCAATTTGCTATCAAGAATGTTAGGAGAGCTTCACGAGTTATTGGTTAACTATTACGGTATGTAATTGTAATACTATGATATTGCTGTTTATTGCTAAAACATTTGTTTTCATTTAAAAAAATTAGTTTATATAATTTAAGTCGTTAGGGCCTAGGGGCCTTTTTTTCCAGCTCGTCCAGGGCATTAAAATCCTCATGACCGGCCCTGTAAGATATGATTGAAATTAGATATGAGTAAGGAATTTAAGTAATAAAACGATTATATTATTTTTTAAATTTTGTTTTTCTTTTTTATTTTTTCAAAATTATTTTTTTTATATTTTGTGTCCAAACCAGCTGTTTTTAAAGAAGTGTCACTTTTAAAATTTTCCTTACTATAACTTTGAATTTTAAATATTTTCATTTCATAATAAATTTATTTTTAAAAACACAGGTGTTATAATCTTTCATATTTTTAAAAAAGTTTGATGATTTAGAAAAAATCTTATTTATAAAAAACAAATTTGTTTCTGTAAAAGTTGCATTTATAGAAAGCTCTTCTTTTAAATATATAAAAATATTTTTAATATGAAAAAGAATTAAATAATATCATTAATTAGTAGTTAATATAATTATTTAATATGAGAGACAAATAGAAAAGTTAGATTTAGAAGACTTAAAATTATGTCACGTGTCTTTTAAAAACCTTTTTTTATTAGTATTGATAAATTATATACCTTTATTTATACAAACAGAAGAATTCTAACATTCTAATTCAATTGGAATTATAATAAAAATGCAACACATGTATTCATATCATTAGAAGCATAAGAAATCAATATCCTCTAAGTTTAGAGTTTTGGAACAGAATTATGTAGTACCATTTCTTGTATTTACTTTAAATATAAAAGAAATCGTGTGATTTATTTTTCTAAAATAACAAGTTCATCATTGTAAGGTCATCGTTAAATCGCTATTGTAAAGCAGCCTCGACGAGTGATGTGGAGGGCCAGTAGTAGCAGAAACACTGTTACCGCTAGCATGAGGCAATGAACCATTCAAGCCATGCATAATTTTTCGTCAATTCAAACATGTTTGATTCGTCATGGTATTCGATTACGATTACGACTACTTTAGCTTTACTTTTTCGCTTTGTTTATTACCTCAGCTGTAATCTTTGATTCAAAGATCGAAAGATAGCCTAACTCATTTCTTATCATTTTACCCAATTAGTATTGTATAAGGATATTTTAAATTATTGTCTAAGATTTTTTTTTTTATAAAAGCCAATCTAATTAACGTAAAATACTACATACAAAAAATATAAGTTGATACAAGAACTTTTGAATTAGGAGTTGGATGATATGGTGAAAATAAAAAAGAATAGAAAATGATATTTTATACATATTTAAAAAGCGAAATAGTAAAGAATATAATGACTAAACGATCTAAAGAGTTTGGTATGCCATGGGCCATGGACCGAACTTTTATTGGGTTGGCCAGTCCATTAAACAAGCTTTAAGACACTGACCCATCATATCAAGAGAAATTAGAAGCTGTGATGTTATGACTTATAAAGTCAACTTATTTAATAACGTCACAACACACAGGGAACAAAGCTATTGTAAAATAAATTAATGTGTGGTATTCCTTTAGTAGTCTAATTTTAGTTTAGTTATTTGAATTTAAATTTCAAGATTTTAATACCACAAAAATTAACCTAGCGATTTACGGAAAATATCACAAAATAATAATCAAGTTTTAAAAATGTTTCAATTTAGTCATTATGTATATTTTCTTAAATTGGACCATAAAACCATCAAATCGAGTCTCCATCAAATTTTTAATGTCAACAAAGTAATGAAGGAGGAAACGTGGAGGTCGTGATTTTCACTATATGAAATTATATAAAAAATAAAAAAAATGTTAATTATATTAAAAAAATACCTAAAATTCACATCACCGTTCCACACCAGCATCGTAACAAAGAAAAAATTTTCTAATTGAAACAAAAATAAAAACATGCTAAAATTGTTAAAACTTATAATTTAAATAATACATGAAAGCCGAGTGACCTAATTGGAATACATTTTAAAATTAAGTTACCTAATTGAAACACTTTTAAAAGATTGTTATATTTTATAAAGTTATCCCTTTATAATAACTATATTCGTAAGTTAAAGATATTAAATAACAAAAAGAACAAAAACTTCGTTTTTGCTTCACAGGTCATGATATGGAACGGGAATAATTTTCCATCCCGAGGACAAACTAGCTAGAGGGACGGATGAAAGCGGATACTTAACCCATACATAAGTGTAAAATGCACCATGTTATGGCGAACGATTGGATGCTAACAATGAAGGCGAAACACAAACACCTCTTAGGCTCTCATATAAACATGTTAGGTCATGCTTAAAACGTGTATATAGGATATTTATTTCAAACGCCTAGAACTATAGGTTGTTTTTTTTACCAAATATGTTTGGCCTCTAAATAAAACGAATTAAAAATATAGATTCTATTGGGTCGCTTCTCTATACATCCGAGTAAAGTAAGGAAAGGGCTTTAGAGCATTCACAACCCATGCCTTAAAAATATATGAGTGTGAATTCTTATATTATTTAGAATGATTTTGAGTGGTTGTGAGTAAAGGAGAGAGAAAATGCTACTGTTATCTGTAAATTTAAAGATTCACTGTTCAACACTATAAGTTTTTAAATATTTTTAAAATTGGTTGTGAGTGAAGGAGAGAAAAAAAGTAATGAAAAACGTATAAAAATATATTATTAATTGAAAGAAGAGAGAAGAAGTGATGATTTTTAGTGTAATTATAAAGATAAAAATAAAAAATGAGATGTGAGTGCTCTTAGGCCGTCTATAATGGCACCATAATGGAGGGGCAGGAGTGTCAAATCAACGGCAATGCTTGGGTGTGAGCCACCACCGTGAGTGTGGCAACACCAAATTGAGCCGTTGGGCTCTTGAAAAGTTTAAAAATAAAAATAAAAAATAAAAAGTCCTACAAATACCACATCAATTTTGTACAATTTTAGACAATCTACATCTACAATTTTATATAATCTTCTTCTACAAGTTTATACAATCTCACATCAACTACAAACATGAACCTTTCAATCCATTCTTCCAAAAGGGTTCATATAACCAAAACCATTCCAACCCAAACGACCCTAACCAATTTAACCAAAACATTTTTGACCTTAGCCTATGTTATCGCCCCCATGAACCTTTCAGAACCTCCAAAACCGTTTCAACCCAACCAATTTAACCAAAATATTATAGACCGTAGCCTATGTTACCGCCCCCAAATGGACGTGAACCCAACCCAACCAATGTACACTTTTGCCGTAGAACTAAGCTCGACCTACCTTCAGCCCATCTCCACCCACATCTGATTTTGTTCCCAAATCTAACCAAGTACCAAACCCCGACTCGGTTCTCGAAACACAACCCAACCCAACCCACAAAAAGAAAACAAAAAAAACACCACCCGTACCGAATGGGCGGTACGAAACCAATGTGAGAAGGACCGTGGATGAAGAACTACTTAAAGTCCAAGAGGAACTGATTAGGCTGCCTGGGAGAAACAACAAAGGAAACAAGCATCCTCTAAAACGCCCTAGTACAAACCAAAATTGGAAAATAAATCCGAGAAGATGTCACGAGTTAACGGGCTAACATCGATGACACTCTAATTGATATAAATAAATAAAAAAGGAAAACCTAAATGCAAATCTTATTGGCCGGTGACACCCTAATGACAGACATAAATTATATTAGAGAAACTAATTATTTTCAAATGCATATAGCATCATGCTAACTATTCATTAGGAGTTGCTTTTATATCTAAGAAAAGATTAAATAAAATTGATAAAAAAAATATTTAAAATTCACAATGTCACAAAATTAAATGTAAATAAATTAGCTATATAATGAATCGAGAAGTTATTATATGAAACAAATTACTACTTTTTTAACTCGCTAACAATAAATAATCCAGGCTTATCATAGCGCCAAATAAAGGATGCTTGTTACACAACTTTCTTTGAAATAGAGTTTAGCTTTAGGCCTCAAAACTAGTTGAGCCGGCATTGCCCGACAATTGACATGGAGCAAGACGTGGTTCATACCTGTGAAGCTATTTTAAGATTATGGCTCCCCTGTTTTCCAGGTTTGTGTTCTGTTTGAATGTTGACATGTTAGATTGAGCATATACATGTGTACATGTACTTACATATGCACTTACATACATACATGCACACATATATATACACCCTCACACACACACACACACACACACCACATATATATATATAATATATATCTACATACATACATGCACATATATAGAGGGAGATTGCAGAGCTGGAAGAATGCAGAAAGATGTGATGTTAATCTTGAGAGCAAAATAAAAGAAAAGCACAGTCAACACTCTGTATTCTGCTAAGGTTTTAGAATGAACAAGAGGAGTAGAGAATAATTTTTGATCAAACAAAACTATAGAAATCCAACGAACCTATAAAACAACTGTGAACTATGATTCTCCTTTTTGACCTGAATTGAGAGTTTTTTCTTCTGTGTTATGAATAGGGTCTGATCCTCTTCGAATTCTCCGTTTGTTTGATGATTTGGATCAAACATCACTGCAGGTGTTGGTGCTATATTCACAAGTTGTTCAGCTTGTAGAACACGCGAATGCCTTGAAAACAATCTTTCTTCTCCCCATCTCAAAGCAAGATCAATGCTTTTGTGCGCTGGAACCGATTGTGATTGTGTTGAGAGTAACATGATATAAACAAAGATCATCATCATCACTCTGTTATTAGCGATCCCATGGTTGGAGAGAGATATATGAGTGATGGTGGTGTGTTTGTTTTATGGAATGTGACTGTTACATATAAGGCATAGTTTGATCTTTTATGAGATTTGGATGGAAATAAAGTGGCAAAAAGCCAAGAAGTAGATTCATTTCAATCATAAGTTGTAATGTGCAATGAAGCAAGAAAGAAAGAAAGAGAGAGAGAGAGAGATAGAGAGAGAGAGAGAGAGTGTGTGTGTGTGTGTGGAGAGAGAGAGAGAGAGAGAGAGAGAGAGAGAGATGAATATCAAGGAGGGGATGTTCTTTAGAAGAGACTGACAGGTTTGAATGAAAAGAAGGTTGGAACACCACTCTTGGAATGTTTATAGAATTTATTCCTTATATCTTTTTCATCTTTAACTTCCTTGTAAAGTAAGTGAAGTGTAAGTACATATATGTGTTGTTGGATGTCTTTATGTTATATTGGTTTTTAACATTTAGAGTCGAGGCACGAAGCGTGAGGCAAGCGATAGCCTATGTTTTTTCAATCTGCTCATGGCCTGAGGTGCACTTTTAAAGCCAAGATTATTTAAATCTAATTAGAATAAGACAATCATCGATAATAAATTAGTTCAGGAAAGATATCATTCGGGTGTTGCTTTAAGTTGTAAAACGAGTCTAATTTAGTTACTACTCGTATGAAATCAAACAAACGAACATATCCAGTAAAATCTCACACATTGCAGGGTTATTCGTAGGGCGTGGGCCTGTGGGGAGGGTGGGATGTGCACAAGCTTTTACTCTAGCCCAAGAGTTCGTATGAAGTTAACAATCGAAAATTGATTATTTGATTATTACAATGTCAAGTCGTAATAACAAGATAACCAAATACGAAACCGAAATGTTAAATGCCTCCTTAGAATCAAATTTAAGACCCTTAAAAGCAATTGAAGAATGCTACAGGTGCAAGAAAGCCAGATAAAGGGAAAGCTGAGTAGAATAGAAACATCATAAATATAAAAAATAAAAAATAAAAACTAAAAGAACAAAAATGAAAAAAAGTAGAAACTTAGATTGCTTTATGCTCTCTTGAACTCAACTTTAGAATCCCAAGCTCTTATATCCATGCAATTTATAAACCAGTCTTGGTTTCTAGTGCACAATTTCTGCTTTATGCTTTTCTTTCTTTCTATAACCATTTGTTTTACTGTTTTTACACTTCCTTTTATGGGTCCCACTTATTTTTTTATTTTTTGAATCTTATTTATAAATGGTACAACATTAATAAATAAATAAATAAATAAGTTCAAACTAGATACAAGAAGAATTCAGTTGGTTAAAAGCTTTAAGACACAATGGCAGCCTGAACACACAACTCACATGCAGGCTATAACCTCACAAATTTCATGTTATATATAATATCAAGAACAGAAATATAAAAGTTATGTTTTGTGCAGATATTATGGGAATGGATCATGGACCTGGATTACTGGTGGTGTGACTGTAGGTGATGGAGTCATTGCGGTTCCTGGTGCAATGGTGACCTGCAACCCTCTATGTTGCCCTGCCTGGATCATGAATGCAACATCCGCTGCCGATAGTGTTTCAACTTCCTGATTATTCATAGAAACGGTATAATAAAAAGAGATTATTTACCAACTCCTGAAGATTGAAGTAGGTTGTAGGCACTGGTACATAAAGTTTAGAGAGTGATTTTATAACAAAGAGAAACATAAGTGGCAAAATGGTTTGGTATAAAAATCTGAACCCTCATGCGAACCAAATTATAATCTGCTATGCGTGAGGCCACGACTTGTTTTTTGTTACATGAATAGCGATTCCCAAGAGGTCACACATACTGAAATTTCTCACCCAAGCATGCCTAACTATGAAGTTGTGCTCACGTCCACGACAAAATCATACGAAACACAGTGGTGATATTTAAAATCAAAACATTCCTTGTGACCCAACATCTCTCCAATCCACTATCGATGTGGGATTTGCCTAAGGGGTCAAAGTTTTGGTCAACGCGAATCAGTTCATAAAGGGTTGATCCACAGCCACTTTTTAGCCTTTTCTTTAAAAGTTTATAGATACATAATGTATTTAATATGATTAAGAAAAGCCTATATTATTAAGATGATGATATCAATATGTGTGGGTCAGATGATTTATTCACGTCCAACATAAGTTACTGTTAAGTTTGATTTTAGAAAACAGGTCCAGATGGATTTGTGACCCACCAACATCTTTTTTTTTTTATTTTAGATTATAAATAATGATTCTATTAAATATGAAAAGAAATAACTATGTTCTTAAGATGTTAGTATAACTTATTTTATGACGATCCAAAGTAAGCTTTTGAACAAAGTTTCGACAACATAAGACCCTTTGACGTGTTCCCTTCATTGTTTTCTGTTTTAATTCTTTTACCCGTTATCAATAAACTATATATGATACAACCGAAATGACCCTTTTAGCATATAAACAGATTGACCTCTAATAGAAAATAGAGAACAAAAATGCATCAATTTACAAAGATCCATTTTGTTATACCTGTGCTTGCCTGCGACGTTGCAAGATACTGATTGCCCAAATCATTATGTAACAAGGAAGGAGAAAACCAGCTGCCCGGAGCAGGAAAAGCTGTCAATAATATACAAGTATTCAGAAATTTGCAATAATAATCTTCCTTAAGCATTATTATTAAGTCGAATTACTCAAATATGTTTTATCATGCATAAAAATATGGTTGCAACTGATTCCACTTACAGAAAAATATACAGAAGGATCATCATCATCACTATCATCATCTCCAATTGTCAGAGCATGTCTTAATAACAGAAGAGCCATTAACTGCCCAAAAAAATGGTGATTATTATAACCTAAGGTTTTTACCGCCATTTCCGCAACTATAAATCCGACCCTCATTTTTATTGCAATCAAAGGGATAATGATGGCTTACTATGATAGCAATTGAACGACAAAGGGCAGCACCAGTGGCACTGTTGTCTTCATAGTCATCATAGTCTGACTCAATAAGACGTTGTTCAGCAGCTGCCATAGCCAAGACTCGAGGATCATTCAGAGGTAAAGGAGTACCAGAAAGTGTCCAATTTCCACTGCAAAAAAAAATAATGATATTGGCTAGTTATCAAATATATAAAAGGTTCTCAATTTATTTTAAGTCGGTTCAAATTAGTACCATCAAGTTATTTGTAACAATGATGATACGAAAACATGCCTGATATCGATGATGGTGTCATCAGATTGAGGTGGGGGAGCAGTGTAACCAGGTTGGTAAGGCTGTATAACAATTATCATTCCAAAAAGTCAGCAATACATATGTGTTACAACTTACAATATTCATATCATTGGAAATGCATTTAAAACCTATAGTTAGTATATCCAGAAACTATGTGCAAGTTACAGATGTTAGTAACTCATCAAAACATGATAAATGATCCAGCTACGAACTCCTTATTTTAACTGTTTTCAACTTCTAAAGCATCCTTAGTCTTTTAGAAATAACTCAATACCAATAATAATTCAAACGAATATAACGGGAACATGGTAAAGCACATCTGAATGAAGTACAGACAGTTAAACGACAAAAAAGTATCAGACATCTGATAATAATTTCAAAACACGACCAAAGCAAACAATATATTCGTGGTCAAAATGCTAAAAACCAGTAAAACACGACAACTGATTATCATATCAGAGTGGTTCGTCATAGGAGAAGAGCGAAATTGGCAGCAAAACAAGTATATAGCAGAAATTGAGGTACCTGATGACATATTTCACAAATTATATCTCTTTCTCATTGCACCATCGCTGAACACATTTCCTATGCGCAAACTGCAATAAAAGTACTTTAGCATTAGCATGCATTACTCATAGAACGATTGAACGAACACACCACAATATATAGACAACAATAGTCTAGCTTCTTTTTCATGAGTGACAGAAACTTGTGTCATTAATTCCAATAACTTATACGTACAACAAACAAGATGGTTATCTTATAGTCACCTACAATATCTTCACTACTCATGATCACTTACTTATTATGTTTTATAACACATATGTACAGATTTGGCGTATACCATGAATATAAGCATTAATATCAATAAACAACCTATTAAATAACAGGAAAATTACCTTGAGGCTGCCACTGCAAGCACAAGGAACTTCAAGATTTTTTACACTATCTTCCTCCTGGCAGATACGGCATTCAACCGTCTGAATTAACGGTTCTTCCTCACCAGATGCATTATATCCTTCATCTTCCTTTGAATCAGTAGTCAAACCAGCAGTTTGACTGCAAGAAGCCTTAGGAACGAACCCCACATCCTGTGGTGCCACAAGCTTATCATCGCGTAAAATTAGCTGGTCTTCCATCTACAAAACCATAACTTAATCAACAACAAACCTATCAGTTTTCACTTTTATCATTTTTCAAACCCTAAGAGCTGAATTGGGGCACTATATACTTCGACACTATTACGATTCAAACAACTAAATTGCAATCATCAATGAAGCTGATTGTCAAGAATCTTCCGGAATTAAAAGGTGGAATCAAAGGTATCCTATTTACATACATAAACATCATGATCATGTTCGATTAATCAAGGAAATTAATACCGAAAACCCTACACATTGAAGGTCAAAACGAGATGAAAACATAGAAATTGATAAGCGTATAATGAAATTGAAAGAAGATTGGAGTTGGATACCTTTGAAGAAGTGATCGAGTAGAATTAATTTTTGGAATCAGTGGTTAGAGATCAAGTCGTGAGGTAGATACTAGAGATTGCTTTTGAAAACGAGAATATTATTATTAACCTGGGAAATGAACATTTGGATAAAATAAGGAAAGGGATATCGGTTAATTTTGGATCGTTCGACTCAATCTTTTGACGACCGTTTGATGGATCTTCTTAAAAAGTTTCGGATATTTCTAACGATACGAGAGAGAGAGTTTGAGTTTTTAACTTTTAAGATGGATCATTAGAATCAATATGTACGGTTAATATTTTATTTTAAAAACACTATTCGGGTATTGAGGTTAGCTCAAAATACTGTTAAAAAATAGTAAGATGTTGGTATAACTTTTTTTTTTATCAAATTCTTTGAATGCTTTAGTAATATTAATAAATAAGAAAATTATAAAACTGGCTCATGTGATTTGACTTTCAAACTTTTTAAATATCTCATACATATCTCTAGAAAACATCTTAAATATCATATGTATTTATAAATAATTTTTCAAATATCATATATACCCAAACGTAATTTAAAATATAAAAATACCACTAGAATCTTTCTAGTAATTAAAATTTTGTTTAAGAAATTTAAGAATTTTGATGGTGAATAAATTTAAAATTTTTAAATAAACTTTTAATTCCATATGAACCTCATAAATATGTAAGTTTTTGGAAATAAATATGAAAAAATTGTAAGTATGAAAAATTTTATGAGAAAATAATAATTAGAAAGACATATACTTAATTTATTTAATAAAAGTACGATATTTTATTTCATAAAAAAGAATATATATGATATTATTTGATATGTGCATGTAAGATATTTAAATAGTTTTGTAAGGGTATATATAATACTAGCTTTAATAAACCCGTGTATTACACGGGTTGATCAAATAAAATATTTTACAGAATAATAATTTATTAGTTATAAAAGAATATATTCTAATATAAGATATGGTTAAGTACTATAAGTAATAAAAATAAATATATTAACTTTGTAAACTTTATTTTAAAATTTTTATTTGTTTTTGGCAAATATAAATTAGATATTTTTTTCAAAACAAACCGTTATAAAAATATATATTTAAATTTTTTTGTGTTTTTAAATATTTTCTTATTTTATAAAATTTATTTCCTTATAAATAATAACACTTATAAAAAGATCTACTTATTAATTTACTTATAAAACTAATTTAGATTTAAAATTATTAATTAATATTATTAGTAATTAATGTAAATATTTAATAGGAGAGAGAAGCGGGAAAATTTTGATAAAAATAAATGTGTTGATGACAAGGGTCCACCACAGATAACTTTTATTAGAGTAGAAATATTAGGATACTAGTTTAGTACCCCGTATATTACACAGGTTGAATAAATAAAATATTAAATAAATAGTAGTACAAAATTATTAATTATAAAATAATATTTTGAAATATGATATAATTGAAAGTACGTATAAGTAAATACTATAAGTAAAAAAACAATGATATTATTTTCTTTGAACTTTTGTTTTAAGTTTTTTAAATCTAAAAAAATTTTAAAAATTCATTCAAAATCAAAATGTTTTAAAAAATGTCATTTTGTAAAACTTAATTATTGTAAATTTGAATTTTATTTTTTTATGGTTCATAAAAATTTAATTTCTAAAAATATTGATTTTAAATATTTTGTATTTTTAAAAAAGTTTGATATTTTAAAAAATTACTTATGTTATACAAAAGATTGTTTCTTTAAAAGTTATATTTATAAAAAGAACTCTTTCTTAATTTATTAAAAACTATATTAATCTTAAAATAATTAAATAATATAATTAGTAGTTAATGTAATATTTAATATGAGAGAGAAGCGGAAAAATTAGGTTTAGGAGGTGTAATATCATGACAAATGACAAATCAAAACCTTCATTTATTATAATAGATAGATTTGTAAATGTATATATGATATTTTTAGTTTGACTTGGATATATATAATATTTTAAAAGTTTTCTAAGTGTAAATATAGAGTTGTTAACGAACCGAACTGAACCGAACCCAACCAAACCGAACGCAGCTCTACTCGAACTCGGTTTGGTTTCAATCCAAGCGGTTTGGTTCGGTTCGAATTTACAAATTCGAGCGTAAATTTCATGCTCGAACTCGGTTTGATTTAAACAAGCGCTCGGTTTCGTGTTACAATTTAAAACAAAACTAATAATTCATTCAAGAGTTTCAACTTTCAAGTTACAACCGAAACTCAACAAAACAACAAATAAAACATATAACTGTCGGAGGCAGAGATGCAAGGTTGGACTGTCGCAGGTCAGATTGCCTGAGGTTCAGGGTTGCAGGTCGGAGTGCAGGAGGTCAGGGGTCGCAGTTCAGAGTGCCGAAGGTCGGCAGTCGGCAATGAGGTGGGGGTAATCGAGGGACGGCTGGTGATGATTGAAATTGTGAATCCCGAAAGGTTTTGAAATGTGAAGTGATAATTTGGTTAGAGTATTAAAGCTTTTACATTTAGGGTTGTTGACTTTTTGACTAAATAATTAAAATAGTGGTAATTGGTATATAACTAAATAAATTAACAAATATATAATATATAAAAACAAAATTAAAAAATCATTCCAGTGAAACCAAGCGAGCATACCTTTGCTCGTGCTTAGTTTATTTTCAAACCGAACTGAGCTGCTTAGTTCATCTACAACCTAGCCAAAATTCGAACGAGTGAATATAAGATATTTACGAAGTTTTTTTTAAACGAGCTTCTAGCGTCGAGCTATTTGAACAACCCCAAGTGTATATATGATATTATAAATTTTCTTTGAATATGTATGATATTTTAAAATTTTATAAAGGTATATATGAAATTCTCTTATAAAACTACAATCTTATTCCAAACATTGGAAAGTTGGAGCAAGTTTATTCTCTACTGTTTGTGTCGGTTATTTTTTAACAACCTAGGGACTAAAATTGTAATATGAACAAACCATACTAAAAAATACTAACGGTGGGGACTAAACTTATAACCAACTCCCTAATGTTTTTTTAAAGATCAAAAAGAAATTGCAAAACTATATTCTCAAATTAAAAAAAAATAAAATGCTCGAGTTGTGAGGTAATACTATTTAAATAATATCATATAAAAAATTATATGGGTTTTAAAATTTGTAGGAAATTGAAAAAATCATATCTGTAGACTATTTTAATTTTACCCATCTCGTGTGAGAATTGTTTATTTCATGTGTCGTATTTAAATAATCAGATTTGAACCATTAATTCTTTATTATCAAATAAAAAGTGAATTGCTTGTAAAGAGTATGAGAAGAAACCCACACCTTTGATGAAAACAAGGCAATGGTTGTAATGATTAGAGTAGGGGTGAGGATACAAAACCGGTAACCAAATATTACTGAAACCGAACCGAAATAACCAAAACCGAACCGAAAATAACCGAAACATCCAATATTACGGTTAAAATAGGGCAAAAACCGAACCATTTATTACGTTTCGATTTTCCCTTATTCCATAACCGAAACCAAATTGATAGCTATATATTCATGTATTTTTCATATGTTTTCCATTTTATTTTCATGTATTTAAATATATTTTTATATATTTTTCATGTATTTTCATGTACTTTCATGTATTTGTATGCGTGGAATACGTTCAAAACAATGAAACCAAGCTCCATAACCAAACATATAACTTCAAAATTAACAAACCAAAAATAATTAAAACCAAACCGAATCCGACCAGAAACCGAACCAATAACCGAACAGATACTCTGTTCCGGTTGCTTGAATTTTAATAACCGAACCATCTTCGGTTTTGGTGGACCCTAAGAAAAAATCGAACCGACTTTTGCGCTCCTAGATTAGAGGATGATGTGATCTTTTTTATGGGAAATTGATGAGCAATAGAGAATAAGCTCATTTGTTGACTTTAATCAAAAAATTTATTTTCTTTTAAACATTTAATAAACTTTTGTACGAAATAACTCCTGAATAAAAAATTATACTATAAAATCAATCACAAGTTTATTTTCACTTTAAGTATTGGATTGTTATATTTAAAAAATAAAGCGTGATTAAACTTGGTGTGTGTCTAGATTTTTTTACAAGCTAGGGGACATTTGCATTTACAACACAAAGCCTAGATTTCATCTAGATATATAACTAGAAAAATGATATGTTTATTCTTCGTCCTTGGTACATGTTTGAGACTCATGGTGGCTAGCTTCTTATATTTTATAAACATTTTAAGGATTTTCTGCATATCCCTCTCGTATATTTGAACTTGTTATATCTTTATAGTCCTATAGAAGGCTGTTGTCAATGATCTATCATAAAATGGGTAATTTTTAAAAAAAATTTTACATATTAATATTTTGTTAGTAATCCATCACTTAATATATGTTCATTATCTATCGGTAAAACATCTACGCACTCATGTTAACTTTCCCACAAACTTTAATTCATCAAAAGATTACCAACAAATCATATTTTCACCAACAAATTATTTTCACAAGTAACTTCCAGTAGGTGACTAGCTTGTAGTATTATGATGAGTCAATACAATATCATTTCAATAGCCTTCACACTTTGTTATATCTTAATACGTCTCCATTTTGATATATAGTTTGTGAGTTTAAGAAATAATTAAACATATGATATATAGAATATATCCAAACAAGATGCTAGCAAAATAGCAACACTAGCTTATACGCTACAAAACCCATCAAAAAAAACATGTACGTTACCCTTTATACCATCCCAAATTCTAAACCATAAACTGTTAAGTCAAGACTCACAAAGCATATATATACTTTAAAAATGTTAAAACAGAACGTTGCTTGAAGAAGGAAAGCAGTCTGTAAACAATATCGACTTTATTGTTTCTTGATCTTCATCATCACCATAACCATCTTCATTACCTTCAAAGCTTCCATGATCAACAGAAGTGCTCGAATACGAAGAAGATGACTGTATATTACCACTTAATGTCTTCCTCTTCTTGTAATTTGCTTTGAAGCATGATTGTCTCAATCTTTTTGTGTCATCTTTGAGTTGTAAATCAGGAATCTCTTCCATTTTCTTCTTTTCTTTCTCCAATAACTCGATCACTTCTTCGGCTCCATTCCCAGATGATTTCTTTAACTCCTGTTTCAATTCAATCAATAATCCATTTCATGAGTAAGATATTAAGATGTTCTACTAAAACAACAATGACACCCTTTGATCATATTAAGATGAACAAAGATACCATTTGATCGATCAAAACGATTAGATAAGGATCACTAATGACACTCTTTGATCAAAACTAAAATGGGCTGATGATAAAAATGGAATTTTTAAGGATAATAGAGAGTAACCTGAACATTGGTGATTAGGGTTTGAAGGCTCATAAGTTTTCGATGAGGCCAACGACGAATACCCAATTCTCGACACCTTTTCTTCAAGAGTGTCAACCCAACATTAAGCTCTTTTGCAGCTTGTGTTATAGGCATGTAAAAGTATTGTGATATCACATCCCTGCTTAAAGTCAGTCGTGACTGAAAATTATGACAACTATCACCATTGCCATTAACACCATTGTAATCAACCTCCTTTTGCTGTTCTTGACAGTCAAATCTAACCATTTTCGCCTCTTTGTTATCGTTAACGTTCTGGGTTTCAATGATTTCTGTTTGGGTTTGATGAGGAAACCCTAATGAATTCATCATGTAAGTTTCTTGATTTGAAAACCCTAATGAGTTCATCAAGTAGGTTTCTTGATTTGGAAACCCTAATGAGTTGTTCATTGTGTATGTTTCTTGATCATTTGAAAACACTAATGAGTTCATCATATGCAGTTCTTGATCACCAAACCCTAACTGATCATCATATCTTCCTATCATGAAACCATCATCAAAAGGTGTAGTATCTGCACATATAGTTACTATATATGTAATTAACACATACAAGATAATTACAAAAAAGAAAATCTATTATGAGTTAGAGAATATATATGCATGATCAAACTGAGAATCTTCATACCTGTTACAATGTCCATGGAAGCACAAACTGGATAACTGTTTGACATGATATCCATGAAGTAAGTTGCATCAAGATGATGATCTTGTTGCACATTCATCAAACTATAAGTAGTGCTGCATTCAACAACATGATCAAACATATGTTCCTCATTGCTGATTTCATGATGAAATGCTCAAGAAAACAAGATCACAAGCATTAAGTCTTCATTACCTAAAATCAAGAGAAGGCAATTGGTGTTGAAAGGAGAAAACTTCATCTTCTTCTTTGGGTATGACTTCAAGGTTTGACCACTCAATTTCCAAAGAATGTTGACTTTCCATGGCTGATTTTGACTCGTGCAAGTGCTAGAACACAGTTTGAGGTTATTGGGTACGTGTCCATTTTTGTTTATTTTTATGGGATATATAGGAAGGGGAGAAGCCAAAGTGATTATAATTAAGTAATTAATGGCTCGTTCGTTAGTGTTAAGTGTGTCATAAATGCTTATTTCGTGATGTTAATGTGAAAGTAATTAATCATTTAATCAATGTGGATGAAGATCATGCGCCGTCCTGTATTGTAAGTTTGGATAGTGACCAATTCATTCGGGTGTCACAAAAGATCGAACCTTGTTAAAAGGCCAAATAAATTGATATATTGATAGTTCAACCACATGATTCTTGAAGATTAGATAACAAATATTGGATTCAGATGATGAAATCTAATATATATAAGATTCACTTCTTACTAATAAAATCAGCTACTGATAAAAGAGTAGTTTCGTACAAGTTAATTGAAAAATAACGTACTTGTCATGAGTAATTGTAAATTAGTGGTGGGGGTGGTGGTTATTAATTACATCATCATGATCTAAAATTTAATAATTACTAGCATGTAAGTTACATTTTCATCCCTTTAGATCTTTTTTTTTTTGAAGATTTCATGATGCCATGTGTTTAAATATTATAGTATTACTTCTTTTTTTTAGCGTCTAACTAATAAAGTCCGACTATCTGAGGTATCTCAATAGCAAAAAAGCACCTCATATGTTCGCGAACAAATACAACGATGGGTATCACAAACCCACCAACCATCAATTTCAAGAAAAATCTTGATTTTTCACCCGAAAGCCCACAGCAGTAAAACCCGTCCCACCAACAACATTTTACTGCCGATAGTACTCGAAGTCTAAAGAAAATCATAAAACTACAAATCAACCAAATAGTTGGCTGTGTTGTTATTTACACTTAATATATTAGTTTTTCTTATGCTAGTTAAAATTATTGTTTATAGGTTCTTAAATTTGTTGTAATGAATAATGACTTGCATAGTTAAAACTGCTACAAGGAGAGAATATTCTAAATATTATAATATTTTATTTTGACATTTGTTTTTTTTTTTATTTCTTTTAATATGAATAATAAAAGTTAAGTGTATCACTCCTTAATTTATAGAATTGAAATTGAAATTAACATCTTTTCTAAATTTCCAAACAATACAAAGGTCGGTGTACGGTCATCTAGGAATTTCATTATATTGTACCTACTAGAACAATTTAAGAGACACGTAGATATCATTATGGTACTTTTAAGAATGTGATAACTGATAAAAAGTGTGATTTAGTTTTTAGGTTTGTGTCACAACATGTGAACCTAGTTAACTGAAGATCAATTTCTCGTTTGTTAACTCTCATGGGAAGATGACCGTTTGCGACACACAAAGAAAACATATTCACTTTGATAGGCATATAAAATGTGTTCCAACCATGAGGGAAAGTGTTCAAGCCTTTTGAGAATTCTAAATGAGATCTCCCATCAAATAATAAAGTCTTTAAATCAAAGTCCCTTGAGGTTTCAAAGTGTACACCAAGTGTCCAAAGCCAGTAATCAGCCTGAAATTGAAGGTTTCTGGGCCGGGTCGGGCCTATGAGCCAACGCCAAGCCCACTCATGAGTAAAAAGCCACACACCCTTTGAGAATTGTTACAACCATCTAAGATATTAGTCTCTTTAGATGTTTTCAGGTGATGCAACGTTTATGCCTTTAGCTTCTTGTGTGATATTTGGCAACTATTATAGCGTGAGATTTTTAGAGGGGGGGGGGGGGGGGGTTGTTGATGGGTGAGAGCAACACTAGTATGTGATGAGGTGGACATAAAAGTGATCCTACTCATTCAATGACCACCAATCCATCCACTTGAATAATTGAATTGCGAGATGAGAGTAAGGAACCCACTCATTCTTGCGGCACCCCTCTTGTACACGTACATGTAAATTGTGCTATAAATCTTGAACATTTATGAGAAAGAATGTTTGAGAGAGGAATGAGGAGCACAAAAGCGAACTTCATCAAATCGCTTAGTCTCATTCATTTTAAGCACAAAAGTGAAGTTCAAAAAAAAATTCATCACAAAAGCGATTGAGCTAACACACTCTTCCAAGAGTACCTGCTTCCGGGTGTCTCCACAATAAACACCTCTACATATGTCCACTGTTACATTATAACCATACGTATCCGTTGTCACACATAAGACCATAAGGCATAAGCAGTCAAGGTCACTCATACTATGCTAAGTCGAATGACTAATCAAACACAACACCATTGAACTCCCAATGGTATGAACAAAAAGCCTTCTAACCAATAACCATCATTTAGATATAAACTTACGTAACATCCATGTATATAACACCACCACAAGTAACAAGTTATTTATACCAACTTAAACACAACCCACAACCACAAACTAACACAACACAACACAAAACAACAACTTAACCCTCTTAACACATCACGAACCATCAACCACAATCACATCTTAGCCATCTCCTTCCTAAGCGCATTGGCTCTAACCAAACTCCCAACAGTAGTCACAGCAAGCTTCAAGTCCATCAATGGATTCCCCATCGCCACCTTCTTATACAAATAGCTATCGAACGTCATCTTCTGCACATACTCATCCCCACACATCTCCACAAACGCCTCTCGGGCCCAATTCGACCCATAAAACACCTTCTGCATCACATCTAACACCTTATACGTTGGCCAATAGGTGCCATCCCACTTCTGCACATATCGCCGGAGATCCGATTCATCCACCATCCGTTTTCCGTTCTCTGATCCCTCAACGATGGCTTCTGCACACATCCGCCCGCTCTTGGCCGCGAAGTAGATCCCCTCGCCGGAGCATTTCGTCACGTACCCGGCGGCGTCGCCGACTAACGCCACCCGCTTCGCCACCCTCCGCGGCCGTGGGTGTTCTGGGATCGGGTGGGCTTCGACCCGAATGACCTTTCCGCCGGAGATCTTGTCGCGGGCGCGGCTGCGCGTGGCGGATTGGAACTTTTTGATGTCGGGTTTGTGGGTGACGGTGCCGGTGCCGACGGCGACGTGGTCGCATTTCGGGAACACCCACCCGTAAAAGTCCGGTGAGACGTCGTCTCCGACGTACATTTCTGCGAGATTCTCGTAGTATTGCATCTTGTCGTCGGGGATTTTGAGGCGTTCTTGGAAGGCGATTGCGTACTCGTAATCGCCGGCGTCGATTGACTTCGCGACGCGGGAGTTGGCGCCGTCGGCGCCGATCACGGCATCGACTTCGACGGATTCCCGTTTTCCGGCGGCTCCGGCTTTGCCGTCGTAGGAGTTGTAGTGGATGACGTACGGTGAGTATTTGTCAGAGGGTATGTCCATTTTGGTGAAGAGGCCGTTGACGACGGTGGCGCCGGCGGCGGAGGCGCGGTTGCGGAGGTAGTCGTCGAGGATTTCCCGGCGGACCATTCCGATGTACTCGTGGGGTTCGAGGGTTTTCCCGATGTCAACAGCGACGTTAGACGGAGATATCATCTTCATTCTGGTGACTCTCCGGTCGATGATATCCACCGGAAGGTCGAATTCTCCGACCATGCAGAGGGGGATCGCTCCGCCGCATGGTTTGGCGTTATCGAGCTTCCGTTCGATTAGAACAGTTTCGATTCCGCCTTTGGCTAGGGTTTCGGCGGCTACGCCGCCGGCGGGGCCGCCGCCGATGACGGCGACGCGGAGGTTGCGGCCGGTGATTTTGGGGCTGGATTTGGCGGCGGTGAGGGTGAGAGGGCGGCGGTGGAGTTGAGTGGGTGGGAGAGTGGTGGTGGAGTGGTGGCTTTGCGGTGGAGATTGGCGGAGTCCGGTGAAGGATATGAGGGTGACGGAGGCCATGGTGGTGATGAAGTAGTTGAGTGAAGTGAGGGGGTGATTTTATAACTATTATAAGAGTTGTAGAGATGTAGAGATGTGGGTTTAAATGTTGTGATGGTGGAGATCGTACGATTGGTGAGATGAACGGTTGTGATTTGTTGTGTGTAAAGAAAGGAAATATTCGGTTTTATTGTCCGTCAAAGAAAATATTGTTAACGTAATGCTAGTAAAGTTGTAAAAGTGTTTTCAAAGTGAACTCATGCATGATTTTTTCAAAATTGGGTGATATTTCTTTTGTGTTGGTATTTTTAATATATATAATTATATTAAAGTTTTAGCAACTAAAATTTAAATAAAAAAAATTAAAATTCACGTCATCATTTCATATTAACATAAACATGTTAAAACCTATAATCTAAAATCATATTTATTCAAAATTAGATAAACAAATCTTCACTTTTAATGTATTAAGATAAATAGTTCATATTTTTTTGATTTTTTGTATACATGGTCGGTGGTCCCACAATAATACAAACTTTTATTTTTTATTTAAAAAAATATGAACCATTGATATTAATTTATCAAATGTAAAGATTTGGTTTATTGGTTTTCAATTAAACCCTTTAAAAATATAAGCCATTGATATTAATATATGAATATGAAGATTTGGTTTATTTGTTTTCAATTGAACCCAATCCTATAATTTTACAGGTTTAAAAATTATACAGTTTGTTCCTCGTTCTTACACGTACGATTAATAGAATATGGTTTAATTTGGATGACGTTTATATTTTAAATTTTTATTTAGATGTTAAAGAGTCTTATCATTGCTATCACATGTTAAATACGTATGTATAAAGAACATTTTATATAAAAAAAAATTATTTGAGCATGTACTTCGTTAAGTTATCACATCTTAAAGGCCTAACAATATCTCTAATCGGTATCCTATGGACTTCATCTACTGATCTGGAGTCAACTGAAGGAGTGAGTTTAGATACAACTAGAAGTCTATGGAAGAAAATTCAATGTTGATATTCTAAGTAATCATAACAATATTTATGAAAAACTAGTAAACTAAAATTTTTCAAGAAAAAAATCATCTGGTAAAAACTTAGTCGAGCTAATAGTTAAAAACAATATTTATGACAATTCAAGTAAAAAATAAGCTCATATCTGGCTCATATTTAACTTCACTCGGTCTATGGTTTAGCTAGTTGATTGCATTTTTAGTTAATCTATTATCTTGTATGTTATTTTACACGTGTACCGAATAATAAGTTATTAACAAACACGTATTAAATATGATTTTAAAAGAAAATAATACCAATATACAAAAGAAAACCAAAAATAAAATAGTTATCCGAGTAATACAACAATCAGGCAATCTATGCAGCTTGAAAATTTATACAAGTTAAATTACTTTAACTTAAATTACACATAAGTTCTTATTTTAATATAAAGAAGTTCATATTGAAGGACAATAATTTACCTTTTCTACTAAGAATGTCATGTCGCTTGCTTGTCGAGGATGAGAGTGGCCAAAAGAGAGCCACGTAGTTGCGGTACTTAAGTTGTACCCTTTTTAATGCATATATTAATATGCATGATCGAACAAACTTCAACAAGCCATCGCTTTTTCTAGAAATTATATTAGCACTTTTCTTCCTAACTCCCTTTCATTTAGCCTCAAGAGTATATCACACCCGTAACTTTTACTTACTGAAGTTAAAACAATTATTTAATTTAATAATCAAAGAATGTTAGACGAATGCCACCGGGTGCCTTCTCTGTCACCTAAAGACATTCTATAACATCCTTGAACTGGTGCAAATTAGGTGTTAGAATATTTTTGTGGTTGAATATACGATTACTTACACTTAGACTTTTTCTGACGGTGGCTTGCGAGGTGCACTTGTCTGGTGTGGAAGAAAGAGAAACGGGTTAGGGAGGACGTGGAACAAATATTTAACTCAAAAAAACACTTGTTAAATGTTTATTGAAGATTTCTTACATCCACAAACACACACCACCACTAGACAATTCCCCGCCATGCACACCAACACTTACCACTTTAACCTCTTGTGATCTCCACACCGTTTAAAACTCACATTCATAATTTTGATACCAAATGATGCGGACACGTGTGTGTATTCACTATCATGATATTTCACATTCATGCAATCTATAATCAAATAAGATAGACGACGCTTCAAGAACGAATATGAATTTTTTGTGAAGCTCTAGTTTCGTGTTAAACAAATCAAATGAACTCCTTTGCTTATGTGTTGAACAATCACATTGATTAGAATGAAAATGTTGCAACTTTCATGGAAGAGAGTGACACTTATAATTAATACAGTTATGAGTTACAGTGGGGCGATCAATATTATGCAACTTTTAATAAATCAAGGAAATTCAAAACAACTTCTAGTGCTACTTCAATTTGACCAAAAAAAAAAAAAAAACTTTTTTACGCTAATCAAGTTATAAGGCGTTGACCCTTGGAATCCCTCGGATCGGTACTGCCCCTGGATCTCATCGGGATGCTCTCTCCTTAGAGCCTTAGATGTTTTTTAAGCCTCAAAAAACGACTAATCTTAAACTAATGTATGCTTTACACCTACTAACTCGTAGTACTTATTGCAGTTTCTTATTTGACTTTAAATAAATTCAGTTATACGAAAATAATAAAATCGCCAACAACCTATTTCAATTCGAACACCATATTTGCACTAGTACAAAAATGATTTTAAAGGGCGGTGATTTTTGTTTGTTAGGGCGGTTTCAAACCGCCCTCAAAAACCTCGCTCTAAAAAATAATTTATTTTATAAGGCGGTTTTTTTTTGGTGGTTGGAGTGTTTTTTGAGGCGGTTAGGTGCATTTTATAGGGCAATTGCTTGGTATTTTATAGGGCAGTTGTGAGGGTTTTATAGGGCGGTTTTTAAAGTTTTAAATAATAATATTTAATTTATTAAATGAGTATTTTCAGGATATATTTTGCTAAATTTTTAGATACATGACATTATTGTATAGCCAAAATCATTATATAAATCTAAAACCACCATTCAAACTGTTTGTGTTATATTGAAGAAAATTACAATCGTGAAAGTTAAGTAAGTCCCGAAATCATTCTTTATGATAAATATGTCTTTCGGTTTCTTGAATCCAACACTGGTGAAGGCTGAGATTATCATTTGATATCATCATGATGGTCCTTCATTAAAAATAGCAATAATCAGAATCATGAAAGTTGAGAACAAAAATAAAAAATAAACAACAAATTCAAACAAAAATCAAAGATAAATAACATATTCTAACAACATAATTCAACACATAAAACCTTTAACAAGAAGAAATAAAAGGTGAAGATTAATTGCAATCACATTTACCTAATTAATCTCGGTGGTTTTGGATTTGTAAATAGCCCTAGGCTTGCTCGGGTTTGCTACTAACACTTACACCATCCATTGTTGTTGTCTGTGTTTTAAGCACAAATTGAGAATTGTAAATGGCTGCAAAGCAGGACTGTTGCTTATATAGGCTGTGAAAATGCCGCCTTTAATTTAAACTTTGAATAGAAAATTTTCCCGCTGCATATATTTGCTGGTTTGTACCCTTAAAAGTTTTATTGGGACGGCTATATTTATTGAGGCGGTTTTGGGGTGTGCACCGCCCTATAAAATGGTGTGAAAATCGCCATATTAAATAAAATGTATTTTTTGGGGCGGTTTAGGGGCTGACCGCCCTAGAAAATCGCCCTAAAAAATGAGCTGCAATTTTTTGGGGCGGTTTAAGGGCTGACCGCCCTAGAAAATCGCCCTAAAAAATAAAAATACAATTTTTTAAGGCGAATAAAGAATGAGCCGCCCTAACAAATAAAATAGGACCGTCCCAAAAATTCTTTTATGTACTAGTGTTGAGTGAAAATAGAACAATTTTTATATATATAAGATAACATTTATTCGAATATCTACGTTTGTAACGTGAGAGTGACCGAAATGAGCAGGTAGTTCAAGTACTATAGTTGTACTATTTCTTTAATGTCTTCATTAATATACTTGGACAAATTTCAACCACCATCCCTTCTCCTACAATACATATTATTAACTTTTTCTAACTTCTTTTTATTTAGGCCATGTTTGAGATTGTTTATTTTGATTGAAAAAAACTTTTGATAAAAAAAACTTATTAACTTATGATTTTTCAGAAAGAGTTTTTCAAAAAGTGTTTGGATTAGCTTATAAACTAAAATGTTGTAAAATGACCAAAAAGACATGCTTTTAAAAATGATATGAGTTAATAGGAGATAGTGAAGGGGTATAATAGAAAACTGGATCAAAAAAAGTTTTCATAAGTCAATAAGTAACCCCCTCCTTACTTTTCAAAACCTTCTTTTTACCCTATATGAAAAGTCAGTTTGAAAAGTTCTTTTGAGTTTGCCAAACACTTTTTTTGACTTATTAATTTCTAAGAAGTTAATAAGTCAAAAGTTGGGGAAAATAAGCAATCCCAAACATGCACTTAGCTTTATTATGTTTAAGGAATTTAAAATTCATATGGTTTACTTACTCTATTTTATTATAATATATATAAAACTATTTGGTCGGTGGCTACAGTAGCCACCTACCAGTGGGCCATATGTCAATCGATTATTGGTCCACGTCATTTTCATTTCTTTTCTTTTTTTTTATTAAATTTTAACATCCTCTTCCTATAATTCACCCACCGTTGGTTACTACCATCGTCGGTCGCGCATCATTGGCTCAATTTACAGGTGAGCGTGACGTCTTTCAATGTCTTGACTTGCTTTATTCACCACCTCTGGCTTCCGTCATCTATAATCTATACACCATCACGCTCAACCTCCTGAAGTGCAGAAAACTGACAACCTCTGGCAGTACCCCGAGACCAGTTTGATGGTGACCATCAGAAGCTAATTTATGTTGTATTAAATTTTAAGTAGGAGTTGCTATTCGTAAATTACTTTTGTATGTAATCGTTTTTAATTGTAATCAATTTACGTAGGAAGTTAATTTTTGTACGTAATCAATCGTAGTTCTTTGCTTAAGAATGGCTTCATTGCACTTTCAATTACAAAGTCCTTATCTAGAGAAGTTTAGTCATCGTGATCTTCCTATACCAATGCCAAGCTTTTTATTTAACAAAACAAAATTGTGATGTATACTTTTAAGAAATATTATGAGCAAATAGATAGTAAGTATTAATATTTGAGTGTTCATTGTTATTTTCATGAATGTTTAATTGTTTAGTAATTTGTACAAGAATTTTTAACCTAATGAGTGGGCTTCAAGTGATGGCATTGGTACTAGACCGATGACCTGACCCATTTTACTCTGATTATTTATCATCCCGTTTTATTTTTTTCTCCCGCTGACTTAAATTTTTGGATCCATCGTTGATTTGAGGACATAAATATAAGAGAAAATTGCAAAAATAGTTCCTATGGTTTGGTCATATTACAAGTTTGGTCCTCATGATTTAAAAATTGCAAATTTAGTCCAAACATTTGAAAGTTTGTTGCAAATTTAGTCCCCACCGTTAGTGTCTGTTAGTTTTTAACGATCTGGGGACTAAATACACAATATGATCAAACCACAGGGACCAATTGTGCAATTTTCTCAAAAAAAAATTAAAAAAAAAAACTAAAAAAATCAAATAAAAAATTAAAAATTAAAAATTAAAATTAAAATTAAAATTAAAATTAAAAATTAAAAGATTCAAAAAATAAACGTCAATAAAGAAATCCAATAATCGTTAAAAAATATAATAAAGGTTAAAAAATTCTTATGTTTGATTTTAATTTCTTTTAAATTTTATTTGATTTTTAAATTTATTTTAATTTTTAGAGAAAATTGCACAATTAGTCCCTGGTTTGATCATATTGAATATTTAGTCTCCAGATCGTTAAAAACTAATGAACACTAACGTGAGGGCTAAATTTGCAACAAACTTTCAAATGTTTAGACTAAATTTACAGTTTTTATAATCTGGGAACCAAACTTACAATATGATCAAACCATAAGGATTATATTTGTCATTTTCTCTATATATAATGTAATTATATTTTCTAAGATAAACCAAACGAAAATATATTCGTATTGTTGGACGTATCAAAGCCCAGCCCAGCTCAGCTCATGAGCTAATTGGGCTTCATGTTGCATCAAAAATTCCAGGAAAAAAAGGTTTCTGGTTTTGGACCTTAATCCAAGCCCAGAACAGGTCAATTTCTATCGTATTTTACAACCAATTAATTAGAGGTGGGCAAACCGGGTCCGGCCCAATACCCGAAACCGGGTTGAAACCGGGTTCGGCCCAACCGGTTTTTTTCGTACCCGGGTACGGGTGGAACCGGGTTCGAACCCGGGTCGGGTTCACCCAAGCTATTACCCTACCCGACATACCCGGTTAGGGTCGGGTCGGGTCCGGGTCGGGTACGGAACCCGGGTATAATCGGGTTTTTGAATTTTTTTGATTTTTTTTTTGTTTTTACTAATATAAATCATTATTATTATTATTATTATTATTATTATTATTATTATTGACTTGTTGTTGTTGTTTTTGTTATTATTATTATAAATCATAATAAGTATTATTGTTATTATTATTAATAATATTATTGTTGTTTTTGTTGTTGCTGTTATTATTAATAATATTATTATTGTTATTATTATTAATAATATTAATGTTGTTTTTATTTAACAATATTAAATAAACATTAATTTTTCATTTATTTATTTAAACAACTTAAAAATACATAAATCGATCAATAAAAAATAACATAAAACTTTTATTTAAGTTATCGTCTAATGTTTATTTACTACGAGACGCTTGATCAAATGCTAATTCTTCATCCGATATGCCAGAAGATACTCCTTCTTCTACCTCTTCATCGTGTACTTTAGCTTCGAGTGCAATTTCATCTTCGAGGCTTGTTTGGTCTTGTATACGATCCATCGCGTCTAAGTGATCCTTTAAACAAATGCACATCTCAACCGCTTCTGGAGTTAGTCTTGTTCTCCGTAATGAGATTACCCTGCCACTAAGAGAAAACGCAGATTCCGAAGCTACCGTAGAAGCTTGGACGCTTAGTAAATCACGGGCCATAGCGGAAAGAATCGGAAATTGAGATTCATTTCCTTTCCACCAAGCCAAAATATCGAATGCACGATAATCTTCGGTAGTCATAGTGGAAATAAAATCCGTAGCACTATATCTACCGAGCTCACTTGTTGGGGTGTTACCCCTTTGTCGTTTAGCCGTCACATCCCGAACAACATTCAACATGGTTATAACCGGGTCTTTCATCGAGGTACTAGCATTTGAGGTTGATTCTCTTGGTGTGGTTATATTTACGTTAGGCCCATATCTATTTAAATAAAAATTATATATTGTTTTCAAGCTTGCATTAAAACTTTTTTTGGCATCCCTTGAAAAATTGGGGTTTTCGTCATGCATATCTAAATTGTCATTTATCTCGTCTATCAAACATTCAACCCCAGCAACATTTAAAAACGGATTTAAAGCGGCGGCACAAGTAAAAACGGGTGGTAACTCCTCAAAATATTTTTTAAACTTTTCTTTCATTGGTTCTATCATTTGTGTAAACATATCATTTTTATATTGAAAATTTTTAAAATTCAAAGCCATGAAATATAATTCTTGAACCACCGAATAACTAGTGGGATAATAAACTCCCGATAATTTTGTTGTTGAGTTTTTAAACACCTCAAGAAAATCGGATAGACTTTGAACATTTTTCCAACCCGCATCCGGAAATGGGTCGGCTTCACCATTATCCGAAAGACTATTATGAAAAGCTTTCAAAGTTCCCTTTTGTTTTAAAGCACAATTAAACATGTGACAAGTCGAATTCCACCGAGTAGGTACATCCCAATTAGGACCTAAAAATACAAAGTCCGTATCCTTACAAAGTTTTTTATAATCTTGATATCTTCTTCTACTTTTTTTATAAACGTCATGTAACATAAATCGAAAAGCTTTAATAAAGTTATCAACAAATTGCACGGATAGACCGTCTTGCACTACTAAATTAATAATATGTGCAACACAACGAGTATGGAAAAATCACCGTTTGCAATTGGAAGATATTTTAATTTTAATTTTTCAACCGCGGTTGTGTTGTTGGAAGCGTTATCAAATGCCATTGAAAAAATTTTATTTTGTAAATTAAAAGTAGTTATTACATTATCCAAAAAGTAAAACAAAAATTCTCCGGTGTGTGGATACGGAAAAAGATCAAACGCAATCGTACGTTTCATCAATTGCCATGATTTGGGATCTACCCAATGAGCGGTGACGCAAAGGTACGATTCGGGTAAACCGTGTGGAGCCGACCAAACGTCACTAGTTAAGTTTACACCGGTATTTAAATTTTCAAATAATACAATTAAATCATTTTTTGCTTGATTCCATAATTTTAAACAATAACGTCTAAGGGTAGTACGACTTACATGGTTGTAACGAGGTTGAAGCGTCTCTCGAATTAAGTTGGTCAAACGAGGATTGTCGAAGTGACTAAAAGGCAAAGCTTTTTGAATCACGAACTTCGCCATTTGATCTCGAACCCTATTAACGTCGTAATTAAAGATTCCACCGTCTCCACCTAATTGTGTTTGTTGCGAATCCGGATTACTTTTCAACGACTTACAAAACTTCTTGCTAATGTGTTTGCTTAAAGTCGTGTTAGAATCTTTAGCAAGCAAAGCTCCACAAAACTTGCAACGAGCCTTTACAGACCCGTCACTCAACTCAACCATATCCCAATTGCACCATACATCCATGTTACGATTGTGTGGAAGAACACGAACGACGGTTGGAGCGTTGGACGAACTTTGACCAACGGAAGATTGTGATTGAGCCATAACAAGATTCAAGACAGTGAAAAGTGTAAAACGAGAGAGTGAAAATGTAAAACGAGAGTAAACTAGAGTATTTTTTGCGTTTTTTGCGTATGTTTTTTGCGTTTGAGAGTTGGGTACTCAATCAAACCAACCCACACCTATTTATACTACCTTAGGGGGCAAAAAAACAAAAAAAAACGGTCAAAAATGAGATCCAACGGCTATATAGCCGTTAAAAACGGCTAGTTTTTTAAAAAAACCCGAAAAACGGTAAAAACCGGGTTGGACCCGGGTACGATCGGGTCGGGTCGGGTACGGTTCGGGTTCTAAAAAAATATAAAAACCCATAACCGGTTCCTACCCACCGGGTATTTTCGGTTCCAAACCGGGTACACCCTATACCGGGTTGTACCCGGACCCGGGTCCGGGTCGGGTTTGCCGGGTCGGGTCCGTACCCGGTTTTTTTGCCCAAGTCTACAATTAATCATGTAAAACATAAAATTAAGCGACAAGTGAAACGGAATGTAATATATATAGTATGAAACAATTATTTTATATACATCAGTATAACAATTCCTATAACTAAACTACTAAAGTATATGATATTAAAATAAATAATATAATACAAGCAAGTTATTCCACCAAATCATAAAGTAGTTGAACTCCCATAAAATATTTTGACAAGCCCCATAACATCGGCAAAATCGCAGGTGGTTGTAGTGGTTACAGTTAGCTTATCAAACTCCATCTCCTTTCACCTCAAATAAAATTCATTAATTATTATTTATTTTCTAAACACGCGCTTAATACAAAACCAATTTTAACGAGAATTGTATAACTACAAACATACAATGTATAAAAGATAATCACATATGATGTGAGATAGATGTTGTTGTAGAACCGTCTAAATTTTTCACATTTATATTTATGTGGTTCACGTAATTCTCAAACTCAGGTATATTATTGTAATATATTTTAAATATTAAGTAAATTTGATTAAAATAAGAAATAACATTCTTAAAATAAAAAGTAGTACAACCTCCCACTGTCAATGACTTGCATGACCCACCTTTCTAAATCATTTTCATGTTTAAATTCCAACTTCACACCCTCATTTCTGCATTAAGAAATTCTTGAACACAAAAGATGAAGCTATTTGTGACAGTCTTGATAGTTTTAGCGACACTATTTTCATGTTTGATACACGGCTACGATTGCAAGATCGTGCAGTTCATCTTCGGGGACTCGTTATCCGATAACGGAAACAACAATAGGCTTTCCAAGAGCTTTGCTCAAGCAGCACTGCCTTGGTACGGAATCGACTTCGGTAATGGAATGCCAAATGGCAGATTCACCAACGGCCGAACCGTCGCTGATATTATAGGTACCGTTGCTAAACGTTTGAATTTGTCACTAAATGTTTCTGTCGCTAAAGATATATTTCGTCGCTAAAACCAAACTTAACATTTTGGTTATAGGTGACAAGATGGGGCTTCCTCGACCCCCTCCTTTTCTCGACCCCTCACTATCCGAAGACGTGATTCTCGACAAGGGAGTGAATTTCGCCTCGGGAGGAGGTGGGATCTTGAACGAAACGGGCGGTTTATTCGTAAGTTCGGATTCAATGCTCATAAGTTTAATACTCTTTGTTTCATTTTGTGTGGATCTTGTTGTCTGATAAAGTTTTACAGATTCAAAGGTTCTCATTTTACAAGCAAATAGAGTTATTCAAAGGGGTTCAAACTTTGATCCGAGGCCATATTGGAGATGAAGCCGCGACGGAATTCTTTCAGGACGCTAAGTATGTTGTCGCGTTAGGTAGCAACGATTTTATAAACAACTACTTGATGCCTATTTACTCTGATTCTTGGACGTATAATGACGACTCCTTTATTGACTACCTCACGGAAACTCTTAGTACTCAACTCACGGTAAATAAAACAGACCCTAAACAAAAATATGAAATTTAGCGACGAGGTGCAAGTTGTCGCTAAGTTTATCTGAATCTCGTCGCTAATTTGTGAGTTATTTATGTTTTTGACGACAATTTTGTAGGTATTGCATGGGATGGGGGTAAGAGAGCTAATGGTTTTCGGGTTAGGGCCTATGGGTTGTATTCCTCTTCAAAGGGTGTTGAGTACTTCTGGTGAGTGTCAGGAAAAAACAAACACTCTTGCTCTTAACTTCAACAAAGCCGTCGCTAAACTCATGGATGATCTGTCGGCAAAGCTTCCAAACGCGAGTTACAGATTCGGAGATGCTTATGATGTTGTTAATAATGTCATCACTGATCCTAATAAATATGGTACGCTTCACGTTTCTTGTTATCCATCAGATATGTCACAAAAGTATTCCTGACGGATGTTTTGTGACACTTTACACCGTCACAGTTTTGTTTATGTTTCGAAATGGGATGGTTGCAGGATTTGACAATGCCGATGCGCCATGTTGCTCGTTTGGAAGGATTAGACCGGCTTTGACGTGTATACCAGCGTCGCGATTGTGTAAAGACCGAAGTAAATATCTGTTTTGGGACGAATACCATCCGTCTGATCGCGCTAACGAGTTGATTGCTGATGAACTTATTAGGAAACTCGGGTTTAAGCCCATTAACCAAACCGAAGGCGCGTCTCCATCTCCGACCTCTGCTCCTGCTCCTAGTGACGATTGATCGATGTGTTGCTAAATTATTTTTCTGGTTGTAACGAATTATTCGTCGTCATTAATTTGATCTTGTAATGTTTTTTGTTTGAAGTTTAGATAAAAATATGCACTTGTCATATTGAAAAGGGCCAAATCTTTGCATTCGGTTGGAGTCTTCTTCTTCTTTAAATTTATTTTATTTTATTTTATTTTATTTTTTTTTTAATTATTAACTATTAAAGTGGGAGATATCATTATGTATTGTTATTAATAATGAGTTGAAGTCGAGTAGAAAAGAAATTGAAACTAGGTTGCAGAGACAACCATAACTATTTATTTGAAAATGGATAATTTAATTATTAATTGAATATTTAACAAGTTGATATAATGTAAAAGAGGTGTATGAAAACAATTGAAATATTATAAGAGAAGATTTGTTTATAGTTAAAAATCTATAGTGGTTTAGCTTCAATTTATTTAAAAACTAATAAAATTTATAATGAATATTTTTTAGCTTTTATTTTCTTTTACTAGCGAGCTCACATTATTTTTTTTACTAGGGAGCTCACATTATTTTTTTTACTAGCGAGCTCACATCATTTTAAAGGGATAATACTCATTTAATTAAAAAGATTCGACCGATATATTATGGTTACTATTGATGTTAAACACTTGTGATATCTTTTTGGGTTGTTACAATTTTATCATTTAGTTATGCGAGACACATTTTCTGCTACTACGTTTGCCCACGACAATGCGTGGGGGGAAATACTGGTATGTAATAATTGATATATCGATAGTACCGTACTACCGACTAATTTTTTTTTTTTTTTGAAAATACAATGTATTGTTAAATATTATATTTTCACAATATAACAAAAAAGTAAGCTAGCCTAATTGATTTATTCATTAGGCTTCTACAAAAGTGGTCCGTGGTTTGAATCTTCTAAAAAGCGTTTTTTTTTTTCACACTCAACAATTACATATAAATTCTCAATTGGTTTGTTCATTACGCTTCTACAAGAGTGGTCCGTAGTTCGAGTCTCCCTAGCATCTTTTCTTTTTTCTCAACAATTACATATAAATTTAAAAAAAAACCAACAATAGTTATCACCTGCAGTAGCATCCCTTGACGACTTGAAGTCAATAACAATAATTTGTTCTGTAATAATTTGATACCTAAGAAAATATATTTTCAAATCTTTTTTGGAGTTATATTACAAAGTTAAAAAAACTACTATTTACTTTATGAAAATTAATAGATGTGTTTTTGTTACAATTGTTGGTCGGTATATTACGTAGTTTATGTATATATATAATCAAATTATCTTTTTGTATAATCGTTAGGATATGTGACATCGAGTTATTATTATGTTTAAAAATGTTATAACATTTCGACACTTAAAACATGCTGATAATTTCTTACTATTTTGTGATAATATGGTTTCGATGCAAGAAGACCCGCGGCAACGCGCGGGTGTTTAATCCTAGTTAGGTTTTTGAAGTTTCGGATTTTCAATATTAGTAGGATTATAATATTTTATATTTTTGAATAACTAAATCAAGCCACTTGTAATTATTTAATAAATAATTTTGAAGAAGTGAAGTAATTAACATAACTTTTGAAAATATACATTTTTAGTTGGCCAGAATATAAACATTTAAGCAAACTATTTTCCAATAAACATTTGATTATTTATTTTTCAAACGCTCATGTGAAAAGCTTAGTTGTTCGACACGATACTCTCTGAGCGAAAATTAATATTGCCAAACATTTTATGTGCAACATCACCCTCCATAGTCCATACGCCAACAAATGTTTCAGCGATGCCACCCATTTAAACATAACGTTTCGATGGAAACACATAAAATACATGTGTCACATGTTGGCCGCACAAAAATACGTTGTTGTCGGCATCTAAGTTCAAAGGATTTTATATGGTTCTTTTATATATAATACTAGCTTTAATCAACCCGTGTATTACACGAGTTAAAAAAATAAAATATTAAATAAAATAAAATTTTATTAACTATAAAATAATATTTTAATATAAGGACATAAATGATAAACAATGGCATTAACTTTTTATACTTTTTTTCAAACTTTTTTTTTGTGTTTTCAAAATATAAATTAAATATTTTTTTTCAAAACAAATCGTTTTAAAGAATATCATTTTAAAATTTCCTTACTATAACTTTCAACTTTAATTATTTTTTATTTATAAAATTTATTTTTTTTAGAAACATCAATTTTAAAATATTTTGTATTTAAAAAGTTTGATGTCTTAGAAAAAAAATTTATAAATTTTTTTTCTTTGAAACAATATTATTAAAAAGATTTTTTGCTTAATTTATTTAAAAAATTATTTTTAATCTTAAAAGGAATTAAATAGGATTATTAGTAATTAATGTATTAATTAATAGGAGAAAGAAGCGTGAAAATTTTGATAAAAATGAATGTGATGATTGCACGTGTCACCTTTAGTTAACATTTTATTAGATTAGGAAGATTTATTTCATTAGAATAAAATTTTCAATTTAATTGAATTATAAAACACATTATATACATTTAAAACAAAATTTAAAAGAACCTTCTGAAAGTAAATAACTAAAATAGCTTTGTGTGGCTAGCCGTCGATAGAGATGGGCATAAAAACCGGGTCCGAACCCAACCCGGTGGACCCGACCCGGACCCGGTTACGGGTAGTACCCGATGGGAGGTGTACCCGGGTTGGACCCGTTTAAACCCGTAGCGTTGGAACCGGTTTTAGATTTTGAGTTTTTTAGCGAACCCGATCCGAACCCGGGTTCGGAACCGACCTGGTTGAACCCGGTTTTGGACCCGATTTGAACCCGGTATTGGGGATACACACAAGAAAAGAAAAGAAGAAAAAAAAAAAAAAAAACTGAACCCAGTATTGGACCCGACCTGGACCCGACCCGATCCTACCCGGGTATGTCGAGTAGGGTCTTGCATTAGGTGAACCCGGTTTCACCAAAACCCGGGTACGAAAAAACCCGGTTGGGCCCAACCCTGGTTGTACCCGGTTTCGGGTATTGGGCCGAACCCGAAATGCTCATCTCTAGCCGTCGACAAGGTATCTTCGTAGTTCGTACGGCCCGTCTGTGAAAGGAAGTCTCTATGCGACCAAAGCCCAGTGATGAAACTCAAGCCCGCTTATATGTCTGATATGGCCCAGCTTAGATCTGGCCCAGCTTACTCAGGTCTTCTATTTTGTTTTTTTTTAATCAGCGACTTCATTTCTTTATGATTATTTAAATTAAACTAATTTCATATTTATAATTACTAAACATATTTTGTTTTCTTTTATATTTTTATAATATAATGCTTTATAGAATTCTGAATATATCATTAAGAGGAGCTTATTTTATCTACTTTTTCACATAAATTTATTTAAAATTTGAGTCGGGTCTATATTTTTACCTTCTTTTTATTTTTAAACTTAATTTGGTTTTTAAATTCCTTTTTAGTTTACATTGTTTATTAGATTCTGAATATATCATTACTTCATGTTTATATTATTTATGTTTTAAAATAAATTTTAGAGTAAATTACAAGGATGGTCCCTGTGGTTTTGTTATAATTTTAGATTTGATCTCTAAAGTTTAACAGTTTTGAATATAGTCCGTAAGATTTGATTCATTTTTATCTATAGTTCATATGTTTGTTAATTAACAATTAGAAATGTTAGAAATTGTAAAAGATGACATTTTACCCGCATTAATAATCTATTTTTTATATTTAAAAAAAAACTCTCAATTTTTTAAACGTGTTTATTTAAAAAAAATCATTTTTAAATGCATTTTCTAATATTTTTTAACACATTCAATAAACAAATGGTTTTAAAAATAATATTTAAAAAATGAATAATTCTTGAATATACACTTAAAAAACCGAATGGTTTTAAGAAAGGCGATAATATTTTTAAAAATATCTTTAAAAAATGAAAAAGTTTAAAGAAAGAAGTTTAAAAGTCAAAAGTAAAATAAAACATTTAAAAACCAAACATTTTAAGAACATGCATTTTTATTTGTGTATTAAAAAATAAACATATTAAAAATTAAAACAGAACTCAGAATATATTGATGATACCTGTAGGTAAAATAGTAACTTTGATAAATTTATATTACTAACTAAACTAACAGAGTATGAACCATTTATAAAATATAAATATAATAATAGGAATTATATTCGTAATTTCAAAATTTTAAAGAGCAAATCCAAAATTTTAACCAAACCACAAGAACCATCCGTATAAATTATGCTAAATTTTATTTCAAATTGCAGTGCATATATAATTTATTTCTTACTTTTTCATTTTTACATATATATATTTTACAAGTTTTTAAGATTGTCACTTTTAATGTTGTAACATTCAAAACAACATATATGCCCAACTCAAAGTGCACTAACCTCAAAGGCAACCAACTTAACGCCAACAAAGGGACAACTACAATGCTTACACGGTTCACTAGTTACATATTTGAGTATTCGACGCCTGCCTAACAAGCACTTTCTAACAAATGCACAACATTTTTTTTCGACGCCTGCCTAAAAAGCACTTTCTAACAAATGCACAACATTTTTTTACAACGTACAACACATGTTTTTTCATTCGTCTCGTACCGATGAAGACCTCAAGAAGGAAAAATATCTCTTAAACTTCAACGGATATTTTCACAACAACGTAACTCTATAATTTAGTAAAAAAATTTTACGATCACGCAACTTTGATGTAATTAGACGTAATACTACCATTAACAATAGCATATGGTTTATGCATATATAAGATTTTCGCCAGAGAGCAATTCTACCGACATAAACTAATATTCTAGTTTTTTTAACTGTATGTATTACATATGCATGACCTATCTAACCGGATACGGATCTATGATCATTATAGGCTATTTTATTTGTGGAATAAATGACAACTTACAACCAATCAATTTTATACAAATAAGTTAAACTTCTTAGCATTCTGAGTTACTTTTAATATCTGAATATATGCCTACCAACTCAATATTCCACTATCTTTCCCCATTCAAAATTCTCTCATTCCTCCATGATCCAAAGTGCTTTCAACCTAACATGCACATATTTTGTAAATCCAATATCAATTTTCTTAACCGAAGTTTCCAAACTATATGTACACCTGTCTATTTAACAATTTGGATCATTTTAAGTTGGATAGAACCCACAAGATATAAAAATACACCATGCATTAACACATTTAATACTACAATTATATATCATGCTCCAACCATTAATCAACTTGGTTAGATCAATACATCTATAGTTTAAAACACTTTAAACAATTCTACTTAATACATATGACATTAATTAATAGACATATCTAGTGTAAATCTACTATAATTATTAGTAACATGAATAGTAGGGTACTACTTTAACTTAGCTATTTTTGTCATAGTTTCATTGTAAAACACTAACAACACTATCTTGTTTCTAGTTTCATGTGACAATAGAATTTGTCCCTTGTTATGGCCTTGGAGTGTGTCGGTTGTTCGCGCCAGACCCTGGATAGTCGTTCACTTCTAGATTCATCCTTTCTGTCACGCTCTCGGTAACTTCCCAACTTTCCTTCACACTCTCCTGAAAAACAATGGAAACAATATCAAGGTAAATAAAAGAGATACACTTAAAGAGTGATAACACTGTGACTATTATCTAGTCTGTTATGATTATCTCTCTTCTGTAAATAAAAGATTGTAAACTTATATATAGTGATAGATATGACATAATTCGCATATGTTAATTTTCACAAACCATACATGGTATAGGCGTATCGTGAATTAGCAATCAAAAATCATGAAATAACAATCTTAAAGGACAAATTATATATTTACCGTGTGGATATTGTTTAGATCATTCAGATGCTCTGATGCTTCATCCATAAGATTCATACTTCCTGTGAAAAGATATGCATTAGAAAAGAACCCTCTAATGTTCTTATTAAACATTCACAAAACCTTAAATGTAGTATTGTCATAAAAAAGAACCCTTTAACGTTTTCTTTAGATGCACACAAACCCCTACAAGTTTGGGTAACATAACCATGAAATGAACCCACCCGATACAAAACCATGATTGAACTTCTAGTAATCTAAGGTTTCAACTCGAAAAAGTTCCTAATAAGTGAAATAAACCATGTGTGTGTTTCTAGTATTCTTGCTTGTCCATGTGCGTGAGTGCCTGTGTTTTGCCAACAACACAGGCACTTGCTCACATATATGTGTAGGAACCAACAAATGGGTTGCTTACTTGACATTGGAACTGCATTTGAGGTGGAGGAAAGGAGAAGAAGAAGTATCAGAAGAGTTGCAGAAAATGGAAGAAAGCTTGTGGTTGTTGCCATGGCTTCTGATAAAAGACACTCTGTGACACTTTTGTAGGTTTAAAGTTTAAATCAATTATGTTGATGATAAGTGCCTCTCCCATTTGCTTTATATACTACTCTCTACTCCATCCTTATTTGACAACAAAATTGGAAAAAAAATTTATTAAGGAAGAAAAAGGAAGAAAATGTTAAGCAATTTTCTCAAAATTACTAAGTTTTAATTTTTAACATAAATTGAATTTTAACAATTCAAACCGTAAAACTATTATTCTATGAAAGTTTACACTGTAGTTTAATCAATAATACTTTTGTTGTAAAAAACAATCACACTTGCATAATAATCATAAGTATATTTACAATTGATCTTCCCTTGATTTTACTTGAAGTAATTTTACATTAAGTGAAAATCGAGTATAAATCTATGATTAGGTATGTAAAATTGCTTTTAACAATAGAAATGAAAGATAGGAGTGTTATTGATCAAAGAACTGGTGTGAATTATTATTGACCGACCATCATAGTTTGGATTATTAAATTTAAATTTGTGTATTTCAAATTCATATGAATTTTTAACTCTGATTATATCTTTTCGTCAAATAGTCAAATGCATATATTTACCATTTTAGTAATGGCTAAACTAAACCATTTGTAAAATCGACTATAACATATGTTCTTTTACTAAACTTGTGTTATTAAAGAGTATTTGAGCTAGATATAAAATGAATACTAAAGAAATTATAATAAATAAAACCCACGTTGTATGTTGTTTCTTGGTAATGTTGGGTATCGCAATTACATCTCAAAAGTCAATGAAGTTGCAACTTTGTTTCCCACTATAAAAACTTTTGTCAAAAGTGAACCAAAATGCAATGAATTTTCTGTTGTAAAACTTATTTGTAGTGCTTCATGCATGCTATCATGTTATTTTGGCATAAACTATAAAGAAACTATTCATCAATAAAAGCATTTACAATATAACGAAATAAAAAATGTTAATTAACAAACAATGAAAGAAAAATCTTGTTAAAAAATAATTAAATATTTACAAACTAAGCAGCTTAATGTTTATGGTAAATAAATAGACAACCCAAAAGAGAAGAAAAATTTGTAAAACTGAAGGCAATATAATTTTTAATGTTAAACGTTTTTAAGCGCATTTGGTCATCGTTCTAAGTGGTCTGACGACATTATATTGGTGCTATAGGATTTTTTTTGTTTTATATATACTAAAAATATATTGTGAGTGACTAAAAAATATCATTAAAAAATCCAAAACTAAACTACGTGTCAATTTGAAAATTTAACTAATTCAAGAATGAATTAATAGGTTTCACAAAATTATCATAAAATTGTAATAGTTTAAAAACAAAATCATTATCTTTAATATCATAGTTATAGAATATTAAAAAAATATACTTTTAATGCTATTGTGTTTTAATATCATTCTTATAAATATTATCATATAATAGGAGAGAAACAAAAAAAAATGCATTAGTGAGTGACACGTGTAGATATTATTATTATTTTATTAAGTATAAAGATTTAAGCTTAACGAACCCATTGTCTGGCATGGTAATCTAGAGCATCGACAATGGTCTCAAACGGACCAAACCAGACGCTTAGGTGGCGAACATGAAATACAAACAAACTTGTAAAAACAAATACATGTCGGAGCACATTTCAACAAATTACCTCCGAAGACTAATGGGATGAATAACTCTATCAAATAATACAAACATCGTCAGTCTCGTCACATAAAAGAGTTCTTTCTATGACCACCTTCCAGTGTGCAAATAAGTTACGAGATTCAAATCATATACGATAAGTGAGAGAGAATTGATAAACAGATAATTATGTGAGAGAGTGAATTACTTGAATTATCTGATGTTACTTGTTTATATACTAGATATTATTATTTGTTGCATTCATTTTATAACCATATCTTTATTATGATTGGTGGTCAAGTTAACATGCACTTCACACAACTTACCTTATAGGTGAAGCACCGTAAGTTTACCCGAAAACGGATCCGTTAGATCCGAGTACTATAGGTTGAATTGACACAAAGAGTTTAATATCATATCTCTTCAAGCCTCCTAGTCCAACATTAGCTTAGGATTTTAGCTCAAGCTTGACTCACTCTTTTGTCTCGTCTAAATCAAACCTAAATTTTAACATATAAAAATTATAACCCAAATTATAAAATATTTACTAACCTCATATTTCGATATCTATCCAACATCTAATAGATCATTACCAGCACATTTTCACAAACTCTAATGAAAAACAAACACGAAAATATGAAAGAATTCAAAATTAATCAACATAAGTGAGAGAAGTGTCTAGGATTACATTTAAATTCCATAATTTATAACTTGTCATTGTGTATTTTAGAAATATCATATTTTGTTTATATATACACATGTTAATATATTTAGATCAATAACAATTTTAAAAATCCAAAAGTTGAGTCGAGCTTTTTACAAAACAGGATCGAGCCCTACATTCAACTAATTATGATAAACGAGTGATCGAGCCAACTAAAGAGGCAAACTCGAGTCTAATCTAACATCAGTCGACCCGTTTACGCCCCTAAATCGAGACGTAATTTACTGGTGGCTGCCGTGTGAAAGTCATGTAATATGAAAGAAGGTGCGTGGAAAAGAGTTAGGTCCCCGCGTGACAAAAGTTTATCAAAAGTGGGATCGCAGTGGTCCAGAAATAAATAATAAGTCAATACAAAGGTCAACTCTTGGCCACTCATTTCTCTCTTACTTTATGGAATTAATTAAAATATAAATGTTTTGTGAAATTTACACTTGAGATGCACTTTAACAAAATCATGGTGTTTATTATCAATCATCCATATAATATTTTTGTGAGAATACTTTCTTTGAAGGCAGCTATATATTTCATTAAACAAACAAACAAAACTTGAAATCAAGAATTTTACAAATTTTATTAAACAAACAAATTTTCTCGTAAGATTAATGAAATTGCATCAATTCGTCTATTTCAAAGCTTGAAGCTTGGATCTAGTTCTGACCCAAAAAAATCATATTTTCATGATTTCCTTGATGATCCTATTAATAACGAGTTTCTTGCCAACACCTGGTTGTTACAAGCTTTTCATAATGATCAACGTGTTACAAGTATAACAGTCTGAAGTAATCTTTTTTTTTAAGATATTGTATGATAAGTACTTATTAATTTCTCAAAAGATTTTGAAATGAAAAAGGCTTACATGGGATCAATGCGGTACGAAGATGTCACCCATTACCATATATAAAACCTGTTAGAAATAAGTGCCTATTCAAAAATCAATGCCAAATTATGATTGCTATATATAAATGTTACATAAATGGTTTCTAACATGTTGTATTATGCTCTTTTTTTATTGGGCTGCATATAATTGATGTGGTCAAGAAGATGATCCAGATAATGCGGTCTTTTATTGTCACCATTTATAAACTGGACATTAGAATGAAGAAATGAAGACGATCTGAGAAGAAGACAACTATCATCATCATATACAAAAGTTGTAACAGGTAATAACTAAGAAGCGGTCTCATTCCCCGCCTAATATAGCTTCGCTTTATCCATCTTCGTTCTCTCAGTTTTTATATTTACTAATAAGAAAAATGAAAGAGGCATCAACTTAAGAAGAATCTAAGAAAAAGAGAGAAGCATAGCATGAATATATAGTAAAAACTTAAAGCAACATGTTGAGTTGTTTCTCAAACATATTAAACATCACTGTGCATTCAAAATAGGCCTTGTTTTTGTCGTAAATACGTATTCCCTTATAGTTAGAAAATTTGTTGTTGCGACAAAAAACAATTTAAAAAAATTAGATTTATTCGAACCGATATAATTATTAATGCCCTTAAAAAACAACCAAAACCTATAGTTAATCATTTAAATTTGACACCTCTTGCCGTAACACATATTAACAAATAAAACTATCAAAATTTTGTTATAACCTCGAGTCAAGTTTGATAAACTTTAACCTAATTCGATATATTTTGATCTTATAACTAAACTTCGACTTGATAAGAGCTCAAATCGATCGCTCGAAAATTACTACAAAATACATACGTTTCTTTTAATTAACTACAATTCAGTTTTATGATAAAGTAAGTTCTAGAACATTTCTGTGTGCTCAAGAAAGAATAAAACTTGGATTTTCAAATAAATGGGTTATATAACTTAATGGGACCGTTTTTAAGTATAATACATAGCTTGATTAATTACATATAACAGGACTCCATTTGTTTATTCATTTCATAACATAGCTTGGTTTACTGAAAACAACCTGATTCTACATCATTAAATACAATCATTTTAACTTGATATTGATTGGATTTCATTTGTCATCCGGAAAATATCCACGCAATAGAACTCAGTTGTTTAGTATCAACCGTGTTCCATTTACGCGCCCAACAAATGGGCTGGTCATCAATAAGGGCTTAGGTTAAAACCTAATGTTTTTATTACTAATCGGACGCTATTACCTTCTCTAAACCTTAAAATTTATGTTCTTGTATTCATTTTCTCACCTCTCTTTTACCTTCTCCTATGTTTCTATTGTAACATGCACATATTGTTCTTTGTGTGATTCATATATGCACTTAAAGTCAAGTTTTGATGTGTATCGTATGGTAAGGATGGAATTAAACTTCTCTAACCAAATACGTATGATAATTTTAACATACATTCACACATATAAATACACTCGTGCATACATGTATACTATATACACATGTGTACCTGAGCTGATACTTTTTAATTTTTTATTATGTTCAAGCTCCAGAAGGGCTTGACTCTTAAAAACTCAAAGCTCATTTAAATGAATGGTTAGAACCTTTATAATGTAATATAAGGCCCATGAATAAAAACTACACCCCAGTCCCCAGGGCCCAAAGCAGTTGCTATATATGCCCATGAATAGAAACTGCATCCCAAGGCCCAAACCAGTTTCTTTATGTATATCATGTCACATGTGTGATGTATGTCAGTACATGTATGGATGATTAGTCTAAATATTCTAGAAATTAAAGAAAGTATTTTGGGTCTTTATCAAATCATTTAATGGTTGGAAATGGCTTGGTAGCAATTTCATAATAAAGACAGTTACAAATGACTAGATAGTTTCTTTAGTTTCTTTGAACTCAAATAACATTTACATACTTTATCATTTTTAAAAGTTATATTATAAAAGTAAAAGTAAAAGTTTTATACCAAAGTATCGTTATTTTAAAAAAAAAACAAACAAATTTAATAGGTGACATTGCACCATGCGACTATTACATCCAAAATTTTAGATGAAAACTTTTATATGAAAAGTTAAGGTGACGAACTTGGTAAGCTTTCAAGTTAAAAATCGTTTCAGATACGAAATTAAATAAATAATACATGAGAAATGATGTCTTAGTATGAAACTTAAGACGTGATCGACATATCAAAGGGAGTTAGGGACAGAAAGTTTGGGCGTGAATTGTGAGTGTTGTCGGTGAGTCAAGAGAGAAAACTCACAAATGAGAAATTAAAGCTAGACAAAAGTTTCAAGAATGAGATTCTTGCAATTCTTAAATGTTGCCATCTCCTACATCATGGTAAGTTATTTCAAACCCTAAGTTCATATGAAAGTTTCAAGTAGATATTTGCTTATGCATGTGGTTAAATCGGTTGTTAAAGTTAATTGTGGCATATGTATTAGTCAAGAATCATCACATTTAATAAAAAAGCGAGTGATTTTATTTGAAATTTTTTTAATGACTTTTAAAAAATAGTTAGAAAATGAGATTCTATTAAGGGCCTTTTTTTATTAAAAGATATTCTGTTGTCTTAAAAAGATATTATACCACTTTAACAATTTTCTCAAATCTGAGTTTATTTGAACAATTTTGTATACCTTTTTGACTTACTTGAGCATAAAACTAAAATTATAGGAACATATTTAAATTTCAATAACTGTAGGGGGCAAAATAGAAATAATCAAAATAAATCTTTTTCCTCACCTAGTCACGTGTTTCATAACCGTGACTCATTTCTTTGACCAATTTTGAAATCAAAATCAACGTATATGACGTCATAAACACTTTTTCATTATTCATGCAGAAAATCGAACCAAAATTAAAAAAAATTTAACAGTTTTTTTCATCTTTGTGGCCAAAAGAAAACGAAGATTTTGAACAACGGATGAAAATAGGATGAGTGTTAGCAAATAGTAATCATATATACATATGATATCGTTAAATAATGTCTCATACTTAGTCACATATTCGTTGATATTTATTTATTTATTACTAGTCGGGAATAAAGTATACATATTAGTTTGCTATTTTTAACAGCATGTTAGTTTGTTTAACATTATTTATTGTGATTCCCAAAGTACATATTTCTTAATATTTTATCACCGAATTTAAAAATATAAAAGCTAAAAACTCCTCACATAAGTACATAACTATATTATTAAAATACAAAAGTACAAAGATTTAAAAGTAAAACAAAATATATTTACAGTTATAATTCAGGTAAATAACTATGTATGTTTTACATAATCAAATAGGATATCACCTAAAACCTCGTATTCATAGAAATATCAAAATCAATCTCGTATTATATTTAAATACGCGTCTCATTATCTGTCCTACGCATGCACATGCTCATGCTTCGCCTAAATCAAAATTAAGAACAATTTAAATAGGATATGGATATTTAGACACCCTAAAATTATAAATTAACACCCTAAATTTCTATACGTGTCGAATAGCCTCATACGCGTCGTATAAGGGGGGGTCGTATAGCCCTTTACGGGGCGTATAACCCCTCTGACAGCCCCCTGAATTTTTTCTCGTAGCCAGTGTCGAAATTTGCTATACGCGTGGTATAGCCTCATATTTGTCGTATAGGGGGTCGTATAGGGCTATATATGGTGTATAGCCCTCTAACAACCCCACTAAATTTTTCTCGTTTTCAATGTTTTCGACCCTATAAGTTACGTATGGACCCATACGCAACGTATATGAGGGTGTCAATTTATCTAAATGGGTGTCTTTATATTAGGACTATTTAAATAACTTTTTGAGGAGTAAAGTAATACCTTAATTGAATTGGTTTGTACATCGTGCGGGGAAAGTTGTACCAAACAGTAAATTTGATATCAGAATTTTGAGTGGTGATGTACAAGTGAAAGTACGGTTTTATCCTTAGAAGCACCTACACCTTTGTGACACCTTGATTGAAAGAATAAAAAGTGGACCTTTTTGCCCTTTACAGTTAACACACCTAATAATATTTGGGTGTACCCACTTTCCATACAAATTAAGGAATCTAAAACCTCCTTAACCTTCGCTAAAAAATCTTATTGGCCAATAATATCAAACGCCACTACAAACTTGTGGCTCACAATTTACTTCATTGCTGACGTGGCGACCACTTATTTGGTCGTAAAGTTTTTTTATAATGCTATCATTAGGTTTGAAAATGAATCCGGTTAATCTCATACTTCGATTATAAAGTTACATTTTTAATACTATTTCAACGACTATCCAACTTTCTTAATCCCTTAGATTCTTAAGTTTTCAAATCAAATATGATTGTTTATACGAGAGTAACTTTATTTGAAATCTCATTTTAAAAATTATCGCAAAAACTGATATGAAATATTAAAAGCGTCAAGTGTAATTCTATAAGTTTCAAACTTGTGTATAATTTCAGCATATGCTAAGCCTGACTTACATACCATGATCATCGATTCATGAAAGAGAAATAATAATAAGATTGTCTGAACTCAACATGAATTTGAAAATCATATCTCACTTATGAACTCAATCATAACAGACAAGACTCAATAATATCATACGTTAAAGTAACAAAACTATCCAAATCTTTCTACTCTAATAGAAGAGTATCTTTGGGTGACACGTGGCAGCACCATATTCATTCTCACCAAAATTTTCCTGCTTCTCTCTCCTATTAAATAATTACCTTAATTATCAATAATATTATTTAACTTTTTTTAGAACAATAATAATATTTTTTTTAATAAATTTAAAAAAGATTTTCTTATTAATGTTATTTCTAAAAATAATTTTTATAGAATAAGAAATTTTTACAAAACATCTAAATTTTAAAATTAGTGTTTTTAAAAAGTTAATTTTTTATAAACAAAAAATAATTAAAATTGAAATTTATAATAAGAAAAATTTTAAAAATGATATTTTTAATACGGTTTGTTTTGAAACAAAATATTTATTATATTTTTTTTTGTGAAAAAAAGTTTTAAACCAAAAGTTTAAAAAGTTAATATAATTGTTTTATTACATATTATTGTTCTTACTATACGTAATTTCAAATATATTTTATTATAACATATCGCTTATACTTGATAAAATTTTATTATATTTAATATTTTATTTGTTCAACCCGTGTAATACACGGGTTTAATAAAGCTAGTTAAAAATAAATTCCGAATCACACATGACTCAATAATATCAAACAATTTCAAAAGTAAATAATAACATCTATATAATATTTTAAATTCCATTAGATAATTAAAAAAATAATTAAAAAGATGTTTTTAGCTTAGTGACATTGATGATGGACTTAAAAAATTTTTTGTGTCCAAAATCATAGAAAAATGTTGCGTTCAAAATCAAAGGGTAAGTGATAAGTGGCATTCATTAGTAAATCAGTAATTTGTGTAAGTTGATAAGTGATATTTATTAGGAAAAGTTATTGTTAAGAAAAAAATAATTTTATAATGGGAAATAAATACAAGCTTTAAATACCCATCTTCAAATCATGTTGCCTTAACATAATTTTAAACAAGTCATCTAAAGTAATTGAATTTCTACACAACTCATTCTTAAAATAAATCGTATTAATAGAAAACTTTTATTAATTTTATCTTGCATCTAGGATCCACAACATCATCAATTTAAATCAATAGATTAGATGAACTCTATTACTACTTGTCAAAATTTTTGTTTATCTTACAAGCCATAGATCTCATGCAATCATTATTGTGCAAAGCTATAATATCCGATGCTTCTTTCATAACATGTAATTTACTAATGAATAAATTGGATGTTAAATACCGGGAGCCTATAAGATAAAAGCAAGTATCTATCTATTATAATTAAAAAAAGGTTTTAAGTCGTTATGTGTCGAAATATTATGCTTTCTCATATTGATATTCCCGCCTTTCTCTTATAAAAATTATAAACTAGATTTTTATGGAAAAAATAAACAAACTTTAAAAAAATATAAAATACAGAAATTTTCTTAAACAAAAAACTTTCCCGGATATTATAACTCTTTTAAAACTATTTTTTTATTTTAAGGGTGATTAAAAAATAAAAGTATAATTTGAAAAACAAAATGTAAAAAAAAAAAAAAAATCTCGTAAAACGAGAGTTTAATATGATATTATTATTGTTTTACTTGAAGTACTTATTTATATTATTTTACAATTTTTATTATAAACTATTTAATATTTTATTAATTAAATTCGTGTATTACACGAGATATAAACTAGTATTTAATAAGATCTTGACTAGTGAATACGGATAGAAGTAAATTGATAAACATCTAAAACTATTTTTGCAGCTTCATTAATAAGTGTCAAGAATGAGAAAACATTGCTAGATTCTAAAAAATTATGTACTCTATGTACTTTCTTGCTAGATTCTGTACTCTTTGTACTTTCTTGTTTGACATAATTCTCAAAAATTTCTCTTAAAACTCTAAAGTCGTGTATAACATAGCATGTGCAACATTCATCTAGTATTAACATCTAAGATACAATGTTATTAGGACAACTCTAATTGGTGAGCTCACTAAAGAGAATAATCGTCGGGAGAGGCTCCCACATTTTTCGCACTCTCACGCATATTATGAAATACATGTTGAATTTCTAATAGGTCATCTTGTAAGTAGAATTAGTGTACTTTTATAAAATTGTTTATCAAATCAAAAATAGAAAAAAAAAAAAAAAAACATAACAACAACAACACATGTGTAGATTTGAAAATCAAACACATGTATTAATTTCCAAACAAATTAATGCTAAATCTCAACCTAATTATCGTTTCATCAACTAAATTATTAATTTAAAAGATGTAAAAGGTAAACAACATTTGCGATTTACATAATTACAATGTGTTTTTAAACGTTTAATTCGTGGGTATGAATCCAGAATCCCACGTATAATATTTATACATGTTTTCACTGTAATACATAAAAAGGTTATTTAGTTTACTCTCTCCCTCTCCCCCCTCTCTCCCCCCTGTTTTATTTCGTAAATATTATGTACAAGTGAATTATACGATTGTAACGACGCCATATTTAAAGCTAAATCTGTATTAAACACGATGTACTTAACAATAAATAGTTATACCTAAGTAGGTGGAGTTACTTAACAGAATTTTCTAAAATATTTTCTAATGACAAATACTACAGATACATAAATTTGATTACCTTAATTTGGACAAAAGTTAAACATTTTCTCACTCACCCCAAACATTATCCTCTTTCTTACTTGAATACATATTATATAATCCTGAAATGATACTTTAATAGAAGTATTTATTCGTTAGAACACTTCTACCATTTGACAACATCCCTCCATCCATACTGAAACCACCGGCAACCGCCACCTGTCATCGGAAACAAAAGTGATGGAGGACCCTGGTATCAAGTTGTTCGGGAAGAAGATTGTGCTGCCTGCAATCACTAAGACCATGAATTCTCCGGCCATATCCGCCGTCGCCGGAGAGGAGCCCACCGGTGGTGGTAAAGACAGCGGTTCCGATAACAGTATTGGGCATAGATGTTTCGAAGATAAGGGTGTAAACAGTGCAGCTGAAGAGAAGGTACAGAGTTCATCTATGTGCAGATGAAATATGAACACACACACAGTATACATCTTATGTTTGTGTTTGCAGTTGATAATTTGCAAATCTAAAAGTAACCCAATTGCTAAAATGATTAAAGAATTAATGGGTTGGTTTTGATTTCCATTTTAGTGGTGTTTTAGTGGTTCAAGATTGGAAATTGAATCAAGATGAACAATTGAATATGATGCCATTGATGTTCTAAAGCTAGGGTTTGACAGTGATTTCAAGTTTTTGATACCTGTTATGCTTCAATTCAATTAAAAGAATGCATTTTGTTGGAGGTTTAATGAAAGAACCATAAACTGTTGTATCTTTGATAACTTGATATTATGGTCAAACTTTCAATTTTCAAATGCAAAATTCAGGTTGATAAACTTATCTTTCTGCACAAAGTGTTTTTTATTGTAGTGTAAGTTTGTAAATATTAGTGCAGTAATCAAATTTTTAAGGATGACATAACTGGTATTATTGGAATATGAAGTTCAAAACTAATCCATTTGACTTTTGAAAGTCAAGCTGCATATTCTTGATGTTCTTGCATTAGTGACTGATAATCTGATATTTCCAGGATCAACTAAAGGCATATTGCCTTGAAACTAAAGTAGAAACGGACAACCCTAAAACTCCGTCCATCGATGAAGAAACGAAACATGATTCTTCAAAACCGCAACCTAAAACCATCAAGAAACCAGACAAGATTCTCCCATGCCCTCGGTGTACCAGCATGGACACAAAGTTCTGTTACTACAATAACTACAATGTTAATCAGCCTCGACACTTTTGCAAGAGCTGCCAACGGTACTGGACTGCTGGAGGCGCCATGAGAAACATGGCAGTCGGTGCAGGCCGCCGAAAAAACAAGAATTCAGCGTCTCATTCTCGTTACATAACTGTACCCCAAGAAACTGTCACAACTTCTGAATCAGTACCCGAAAATCCTCAAGATAAAAATGGATTCCATTCCAAGGTTCATTGTATTCCTGGGGTCTCTTGGCCTTACATTCCAGTTCCAGCCATTTTGCCTTCAATGCCAATCTACCCATCAACCTATTGGAACTGTATTCCATTCCTACCTCCATCAACTCCTACAATAACTGATTCAATCTTGGGCAAACGTCCAAGAGACGACTCGTTGATGAAATCTACTGATTGTGATGACGAATCAAAGAAACCTAAGAACATACTGATTCCCAAGACTCTGCGAATCGATGATCCAGATGAAGCTGCAAGGAGTTCCATATGGGCAACACTCGGGATCAAAAATGAAAACTTTAAGGCGTTTCAGGACAAGAGTAAAGATACCAAGAAACATCAAGAGACTACAACGTCTCCTGCGCTTCAAGCGAACCCTGCTGCTTTGTCTAGATCAATCTGTTTTCAAGAAACAGCATAAAAATGGTTGCTTTTTAGTTAGATTCATAAGATGAATGCTTTGTTTTGTGGTAACTACACTTGTGGTTTACTGTAGATAGATTGTATACTTTTAATGTGCCAATTTTCAAGTTTCTTTAAACGTTCGCGATATATGCATCATCAAGTTATAATTTTTTCATGTGCCCATGAATCTTTAACTCGAATAAAAAAACGAGCATATCCGAGGCCTGACTCTAGGCTCACTTGAATTCGGGCGCGTTACACCACAACCCTATAATACAGATACAGATGACTATGACATTGTCCAACATTCCCTTAAATCTTAATCTTGGTTCTAAGATACCAGAAATTCCTCAAATCTTTTTCATCAGATACCAGACATAGTGATATGGATCATATGGGCCACAAATTAAAACTCTTTTTTGCCATGAAAAGACAACAGTTGTTCATATCATCTTGCGGGACCCATATGGAGATATTTCAAGCCCTAGGCAAATTCTGACCATATTTTAGATACATAATGAGTTGTTATGTGGACCTAAAATGCCATGTCTCTATCTGATGCCTTTTTCTTTCTTGTTTTTCCTTTTTTGCACACATGAAGTTAAACCTCATTGGCACTTATGTTGGGTTCATTTATGGTCAAGCCGAGTATTGGGCCGGCTGATTCGGGCCACTCGTTAGAGAAAATATCTCTTAAAGTTAATATTATTCCCGAAAAATGCCCGTCGGGTTTGGTATCATGTGGGCATGCCTAAATGGGAAGGTATTCCATGGCTCTCTCTAAGGGTTCCTATCAAGTATCATAAATGATAACAAACCAAAAGGGTCACATCTTTAAAGAATTCATCTTAAAAATCTCTACAAAAATTACACAAACCTAACAATTCTTATGAAAAATCTTGACTGTTTGGTCCTTCTGTAAGCTTGCTTACACCGCCAAAAATAATAAATTTGACTTTTGTGTAAGTCAACCCGACTTGTTTTAACACAGCATAAAAGTTAAATGTTCGAGCTAAACCTGTTTTAACTCGTTACTAGACTGATTTGACCCGTTTTGTTTGTCAACTACTCAAAAAGTCACCATCTTTTAATGTAAAGTTCAACAATGAAGTTGACAAATGCATAATTTAGAAGTAGAAAGTCAAAATTCCACTTGTGATAAACATCTTTTGCTTAGTGCTTCTTAGGTTTTGAATTGTTGAAGTGGAAATGATGTGGGAAACCATCATGCAAGAAAAAGATTATAAGGTAGTAGTGCACTTGAAAACTGGTTAAACTGACATGAATGGGAATGAAAAAAGTCAAAAACACTCTTTAATCATGATAAAGAATTGATGTAGAGTTTATGAGAGACTAATCTTTTAATTTTACAAAATTTTGACTCAGTTTAGAATTTGAAAAATAATGATTACTTAAATACCCTTTAATTAATCTTGTTTCTTTTTTAGAGTTTATTTGTAGTTGATTATGTTTTTATTTGGAGTTTTATATATTTGTGTTTTGTTTTAATTTTTCAGTTCTACCTCAGTTCTGGCTCTTAATATTATGAGTTTTGACCCATGTTAGACTGTCCATAACGCTGAAGAGCGTCCTTCCCACAAACAATCCCAATCAGCATGCCACATCAGCTTTCCACTAACTTCCATCCATTGTTCCCACAATCAACTTTAACCCTCAACATCATTCTTCCCACAAACAACTATTAAAAATCCAAAAAAAAACAAAGCAACACCTATTTTTGTGACGTAGGCCCCACAAAATGCATCCATGGAATGCCCTTGGGGAAGGGCGGGTGAAGGACGGATGGGTCTGCACAACGCAGCCCTTCCGAAAGGCGGCACGGGTGGTGCTAAGAGCGGGGCATTGGGACAGTCTTATCAAATACTATACGGATCATTATATCATTGAAATGCACCATCATCTTTTATTATGTTTCATATCACCTTACACATTAGTAACACTTTCATCATTCGTCTAACGATTTTTCCAAGCAGTCCTTCATCCACTCATCGTTACCTTTTCCACATTAACATCATCTTTTACTTTTATTATTTATAACTAAACTATTTTTTATAAGCTACTCTTTATTTTTATATAAACTATGTTTAATATTATATAAATAAAAATAAATAATATAATGAAATGTATTTAAATATTATATAATGGAAAGAACTTTTAAATTTAAATTTCAAATATATGTGAGGAAACAAACATATTTAAATATATATGTATAAGGAGAGTTTTAGAGAGAATCACATTGTTATATAAAAACCAACGAAAGCTAATAAAACCGGTTACATAAATTATAGATCTTATATCATTGGCCTCTCTCTCTCTCTCTATATATATATATATATATATATATATAGAGAGAGAGAGAGAGAGAGAGAGAGGCCAGTGATATAAGATCTATAATTTATATATATATATATATATATATATATATATATATATATATATATATATATATATATATATATATATATATATATATAGGACTGGGTTCATGTAAAAACTCTCATTAATTGCAAGAACCTTTTAACAACATAACAATGTCTAAATTTAAGTACTTGTTCTTATGTTTAATTCTGGGCTTTTTTGTTTCAATTTAAAAGGGATTTGAATCCAATTCATTAGGTTTTATTTTTGTTGGTTTTATATATGTAATTCGATGTAATTTATTGTAAGTAATTACAATTTGATGTAATTTGTTGTACGTTTTTTGTCATTAAAAAAAATTAAAATTTCCGAAATTATATGAAAATAAAAGAGAAAAATGAGACGAGTTTTATGGTGTAATTTTTATAAAAACTTACTAATATATAAAAAAGTTAGATATGTTTAAAAATAAAAGAGGTAAACTTTTTATTATAATTTTGCTACAGTTACAGTAGTGTAACACTGTAACATATGGTAAAATGATGTAACATGTGGTTTTAGATTGTGTATTTTTGTTATTTTATTGTGATTACAGTGGTGTATTCTTATTATAGTGGTATAACATATTGTTTTAGATGTAAAATAATTTTTAAATGTTAAAAATACTAATTACAGTGATGTAGCTATAGACATCCAAACTAAATCACAAAAAAATATTAAGACTATATGGGAATTAAAGAGAAAAATTATACGCGTTTAATGATATAATTTTTATAAAAAAATAATATAGTATTAAAAAGTTATAAATGTATAAAAAAATTGAGTGTAAAGTTATTTTTATAAAAAAAAAAAAAAAATATGGTAGGAAAGAGAAAGTTAGGTGGTGACACTTGTCACCACCATATTCAACCTGAATTTTCTTGGTTGGTGAAATTACCAAATTACCCTTTTCTATTGAAAAAATTAAATGGACACATGTCATGATCTCATTTGTAAAATAAATCAATGAACTATATAGGGTTAATGGTTTCTCACAAAAACTAAGGGTTCTCATTAGAACCACCCTATATATATATATATATATATATATATATATATATATATATATATATATATATATATATATATATATATATATATATATATATATGAGAGGGTTCAAATAAGAACTCACTTATTTTGTGAGAACTTTAGGATCCAATGTGAGCCACACATATTTAATGGCAAAATGGTAAATAATTATAACATAATAAAAAAAATTTATAAAACAAAAAATAACATAAAAATAAAAAAAGTAAAATGACAAAAATATTTCTTTTGATTCCCTCTTTCACAAAAAAAAAAAAATAAAAAAATGAGTTTTTTTTACTAACGTCACTTTACACATATGTAATACCTAAAAATACACATGTGTAAAACAGGATTTACAAATATGTAATGACTAATTTATACATGTATAAATAACAAATGAACCATTTTTTTTTTAAAAGTATATCAATATGTTACGCGTTGAAAGATAAAAAAATACTGAAATTAAAGGTGCAATTTTTTTGAAAAAATAATGTCGTGAAAAAAAGTTATGAATATTTAAAAGAAAGGTGGCTTTGGCATGTGACTTTATTGTGTGGCTGAGATTGGTTCTTAGAGTTCTAAAAAAAAAGGTGGTTCTTAAGATAACCCTACCCTATATATATATATATATATATATATATATATATATATATATATGTGTGTGTGTGTGTGTGTGTGTGTGTGTGTGTGTGTGTAGAGGTAGGGATCAAATAAAACCGTAACATAGTTTTACATATACGTCACACATAGCTTACGTATATGTTATAAATTTACATTCGATATCGAGTTACGTATACGTAGCACTCTTCATTTTCGTACTTACATACTATTTTATAAATTATGCCATTAGCTTACGTATTAGTTTTTTTAGGAATCATCCACTATATGTTGTGTCTATTGGTTCGGGTATTTTTGGTTTTGGTTTACATCTGATTTTCATTATTGTTCTTCTGCATTTACTTAGAGTTTGGGATATAATCATACATTCTTATGCTTTTTTTTACAATACATACAAATGACAAGTTTTATTAATAAATTAATAACTTAAATTTAAAAACATAAATCAATAAATTATTTTATAATTTTTAATAAGTTTATACATTTTTAAATATATACAAAGTTTATCAAATTTAACCTAATCTTTTTGTATTAATCCTATTATATATGAAAATCAATGGAAATATTTATTAACTTATCCTAATCTTTTTACTTTAATAAAGAAGTAAATTGAGATGATAAGTGTCAGCATTACATATCTTCTCATCAATTTTTTTGGCTTCTCTCTTACAATAAATAATCATTAATATTAATATTATTTAATTTTTTTGAAATAAAAATAGTTTTTAATAAATTAAGAAAGATAACTTTTTATTAATATTATTTCTAAAGAATTAAATTTTTTATAAATTTTTTTTCTAAAATATCAAACTTTTTTTAAAATACAAAATATTTTAAAATTATTGTTTTTAAAAAGTTTAAAATTTTTATAAGTAAAAAATAAATAAAATCAGGAGTTATAATAGGAATTTTTTTTTAAATGATATTTTTTAAAAATGTTTGTTTTGAAATAAAATTTTTATTCTATTTATAGTAAAGAGATTTCAATCATATATAATCTTAAAATATAATTTTATAATTAATAATTTTTATTATATTTATATTTTATAAAACTAGTTATTTATATAAAGTGAAACGAGAATATCATCCGACATTTAATGTGAGTTTAGTAAAGTTAAATTGATTAAAATGGAGACTCAAATAATATCACAAAATCAAAATGTTAGTTTTTGTTCATTGGTAAATTTGGAAAGTAAAATGCAAAAAGTTGTCACCCACTAAAGTGAATTTTGGCATTGAAGATAATTTAAAAGACATAAAGTCAAACCAAAAGCTGTGATGTGTTGGATTACCATATGAGCATGTTATCAAATCACATTTTTAATATGTCAAAATGTCACATGAAACACTTTTAAAGTGGTACCATTATATATCCATTGTTAAATAAATTCCCATCTTTTGATGGTTTTGCTTCCAAAGTTCGAAAACAAAACAAAAAAGTTTGGGATCATACAATGACTTATCACTTATTGTACTTTAGAAATATCTATCTAAATTATTGTGTAAACTTTTTGATTAATTAGGTTATTTTTGGCATAACTAATTATTAATGATTCTAAACTTTTATAAAATATATATTTCGGTCACTTTCAATTAGCCAACAGTTTATTCTTCAATGTTTATTTATGTTATTGTGCTTATTACTTTACATTAATAACAAGGAAAAAATCACTTGTACAATAGATATCAATTGTTATAATATTGAAACATATTGTAAAAGTATAGTGTTTTTTTTAATGGTTGAGTCACTTCAATGAAACATTCTAAAAATATAGTTATTATTAGGTGAGTGATTTTTTTTTTCTTAGAAATATAATAATAGTATTTTAAACTATATCTGCTTATACTTTTCAGAACTACATTTTTTAAATTAAGTTTTTTAAAAGTACGTTTTAAGTTTAGGAACTTATATATAAATAATTGTATAAAATATACTTTTTAACTATTAATTACTATATTAACTTTTTAATTGTTTATTCTTGAAATATTCTAAGATATTCGATACTTTATTGGTTTTCAAGAACATTAGTAATATTATTTCCCCTCTAACATTATATATTGTATGTGTTATTTTTGTTATAATCATCACATCATTACTCCTCTGTTTTGAGTAAAAGTAATTAATAAAAATAATTTTAAACTAAATAAGAATTTAAGTTGTCTTTGACCCCTTCGGTACGTGATATATCCAGCACAAACTAGTTTTATTCAATCTCTTTTACTAGTAGGACGTTGGCAAAGTCTTTTGAGTTTCCCCAAAAAAAATTGCTTAAAACCTTACAAATCCTATTCCAATAGGATCTTACTATATTAAAGGTATTACACATTTACAACCGCTTGTTCGGGAGTTTTTTCTCAAAATGAAGTAATTGGAAAACTTATTTACCAAAATGGTGTAGTTGGTAAAATATTTATCAAAATAGTGCAGTTTTACTTTTTTTTTCACTTCTATTATTATTGGCTCTTTATTTGAATGTTATTTTATACTTATAGGATAATATCTTTAAATATTAAAATTATTTATTTCATTTAAATTGAACTATTTCAAATATTTTTTCAGTTTTTTTTTTTTTTGAGTTTTTTTTATAAAACTTTAAGAATATTATTCAAATGTTAGATTATTGTACTAATATAGAAATGTATTTTATTTCATTCAGCATGTTAGATCGAGATGTAATATTTTTTTATATTAGTTTTCTTTGTTTTTTTACCAATTCTATTATACTCTTTTTTCACAATTTTTTTTCCGTTCGTGGAACATTTTAGAAACGTTCGTATAGATATTATACTTTGCAAATAATTTAACATTTCTATATTATTACAATAATCTAACATTTTAGAAAAGATTATTAGAGTTTTAGAAAAAAACTCAAAAAACACTTCTGAAAGACTATAAAAAAATTAATTAAAATTAAAGACGGTTTTTAAAATTTAAAAATACTATCACATAAGTATTAAATAACATTTAAATAAATAGCCAATAAAAATAGGAGTGAGAAACATAAAAAAATTCAAAACAACACTATATTGGAAATATTTTACCAACCATACCATTCTGGTAAATAAATTTGCCAACTACACCCTTTCGGGGAAAAACTCCCTTGTTCGGTACTTATACATGATTTACATTTAAACCACTTATGTACCAAATTAATTAAATGTCAAATTATCCCCTTACATGTTTATTGTTTGTCAGTTTATCACTCTAAGTTTGTTGGAAGACATGTTAGCAAGAAAGTAATCAGCTTCTATGTTACCATCACATTAAGGCACGATCACCAGTGACATGTGAAACTAATCAAGCATAAGCAAATGTATGAATTTTTTTCATGGTTTTAGTAAGCTCTTTAATGATTACCCACTCCAACCTCATGACTTTCTACTATTTCGGATCATTGAAGAAAATACCTTTCACTTATTTGTTTTTCTCCCAACTACCTTGAGACCGTTAAAAAATAAAAAAAATAAAAGCACAAAATATTTTTCTAGCTTCCCTCTTTCATAAAAAAAATAAAAAAATTATTAAAAATAAAAAAATTCTCGTTCTTTTTACGAAATTCGTTTTACACATATGTAATACCGGATTTACACATCCGTAAATTCAGTATTACAAATATGTATAACCAGATTTACACATATGTAAATAACGATTGGATGATTTTTTTTTAAAAAATATATCACTATAGTAGGCGTTAGAAAGATAAAATATACTGAAATTAATGATGAACTTTTTTTTGAAAAAATAATATCGTGAGAAAAAGTTATGAACGTTTTAACTAAAGGAAAAATGGCATGTGACTTGAATGTGATAAAAACTGTGTGGCTTATATTGATTTCTAAAGTTCTCGCAAAAAAAATGATTCTTAAGATAACCCTACCCTTTACAATACACATGTTTGTAAACGAGACATGTGTATTGTGTTAGTTTATTTAATTAAAGTGATAATTATTGTTCATGTTTGTTTTCCTGTAGAACGGTTCACCGAATGTTTTATTTACATAGGACCCTAGTGACAGATGTACAAAATGGTATTTTTAGCAACGCTTGGTTACTAACATAAGTTAAAAGTTGGTTATTGTAAATTAGAGAATATTTTTAAGATAGAAAATATTATTTTTTTTCCAAAAGTTTTTGGTAATTTTTGAAAATAACTTATTTTTAGTTGATTAAAAATCATTATCTACAATTAGAAATTATATGAAGTTTGTTCGTTACCATATGCATTTTGCACAATGGTATATACATTTATGTTTGTTGTGTAAGCACAAGAAATTTAGTGAAACAAATTTATTTTGATTAATTTTAGATTATGATTAGTAATCATAACTAATTAGGGGAAGGCCATAAATTTTAATATAGTCGCAAAATTAACCAATTCAGTTAACGCTTGTGACTTGTGAGTAGGATCGATATTGATTTTTTTTGGTTGGTTAGCGGATACTCCAAAGTCCAAAATATCATCAAATTAACTGGGCCCAAAACAAAAAAAAAGGTGAACATAGTTTGGGCCAAAGCCTTTTCTGAATAGGACACGCTTTTCCTAAGTGGACTTGAATTATTAATCTAGTATTCTAGTCCATGAGGTGCTGTGTACATATCGGGCTTTTGGCCCAAACCATATTGAAATCGGTTTGAATTGGATATAGATGGTTAAATCAGTTTTTTTTTCAAGCATTTAAAAACATGTTATTTATGATGGACAATACGATGTATATTTAGATACAAGTTCGGGTATGAGATTGTTTGTAAAAACTGTCACACACTTGAGATGAGTCATTGTTGATTGGATTATTTGTTTGTTCTTTTATTCTGATTGTCGCCCATTAAAATATTAGTCTGGAATTTTATACTTAAGCTGCTTCTTTCCTGGTACATTGAAACTGAAATTAATATCAAAACGGATTGGTTAAAGAATAAGATGTTAGAAAATAAAACGTGGCCCCGTATATATAGACATAATATTAAAACTATAATACATGCATCTTAAAATTGGTAGAAAATTAAAATGATAGAAAAAATATAGAATTACTAGAAGTGTAATAGAAATGCATTTCAAGTCAGTTTTAAAGAAGTTGACATGTAATTTCTAACCTTTCAAGATCATAAATAGATATGTTCATTTCCTATTAGGAAATGCGTAGACCTTTTATCATGCGTTCGTTGGATATGAGATTACATCTAGCCACAATTTTAGAATCAAATTTGTGATTGAGATTACCAACATCTTTTTATATTTTTTTTTACTGATTACTACACATTCATAACTTTACACCTACTCTTCTCGTTAAACTTTGGATTGCTCATTATGAAAAGAAAATGTTTTATTCACCAAAAAGTAAATGATTTAGGTATGATTTGCAGCGGAATGAAAAATAGTAGGTAACAATAAGTTTTTTCCAGTAATTGGTGTCATCTTGAATTCTCGAGAACTATATCTTGCTAAATTGTTCATTTGTTATTGTAGCAGTTTGAATGATCTTCATTGATTATCATTTCATAATGAGTTAATATATCGGTTTTAGCTAACTTTTCTGCTAATTAACCATAAATGCACTAGAGATGGATGATCAATGAGTCAATGCCATATCGTCTTACGTGTTTTGATTATGTTATTTATGTTAATGCTAATGGCACATAGCTATCGGTAAGGCCAACATACTCATGGGAATTTCAGGGTATGCCTCTTTGTTAACCATTGTTCTAGTATGTAACTAACTAGGATCTTATTAATTGGTATGAATTTGTTATTCTTGTCACGCAAAGGTTTACTAGTGATGGGATTGTAGTAGTTGATCATGGGACTATATTTATTTCTTTTATCTGTTTAGCTCTATTAATGCAACCATATGATTATAATTATAATGTTGGAACCTCAAGCATCAAAAAAGTTTGCGAGGCTTTAAATGAGTTATAAATGAGTTATGCCTGGTAAATGTAATTTTAGTAAAAGTTATATATAGCAGGACAAGAGGGTTACTTTGAAAGATTTAACTAAAAAAGAAATTGTTCAAATAGGTTGAGTCTACTAAAAAATATCTGCAAATTTATAAAACTATGAAAACCATTATATTAGAAAATGTTTAGATTCTTGTTCTAATAGCATAGTGACCCAATCCATTTTGACTTGTTATAAAACTTATAATTGTGTCAAGTCTTATTTTAGATTTTCTTTGTTATAGATAGATAGATGTATAGTAATAAACACGAAAAAGTACAGTACGATATTTTAATATAAAATAGGATTAAAATTACATATACGTGATAGTTCAAGAAATAAAACAATTATACTATTTTTTTAACTCTTTTATCTAAATAGTTTAATTTTTAAACATTCGTTTTAAGATTTTTATAAAAAAATTATTGTTTATAAAAATATTGTTAATTAAAAACTCGGGTTTCTAATTATTCTAGTTGTTGTAACAAAACTGCTTTTAGAAAATTTCATATTTTTTATATATTTTTTTAATAAATAACCGATTTAAAATATTTTATTTCAAAAATGTTTAGTGTTTTAAAAAATTTTAAATTATATAAAAATTTTGTTTTATTATTATTTCTATTTTAATAAAAAGATGTGATTTTTAATTTCTTAGTAAAATTTATTTAAAAGAAAAGCTTGATTTTAAAAATATAGATGGGAGAAAGAAATATATTAATTAATAAAACTAATTTTTATTAAAAAAAAATTACTTTAAATGTTTAAGTTACTATAATATTATTTTAAACGGAAAATAAAATGAAAATGTTTAGAAGAGTGCAAACTGTGCTGATTTTAAAAAATAACAAGCAGTAAAAAAAACTTTTTATTATTAGATTTTATAGATCAGTGGTTTGCGATTAACTTCTGGTTCGACATCAAATCAGTGCATTCAAATCCAGGATTTTGGACCGGATTCAAAAAAAGGACCGAATACGAAACACCTAGAGAAAAACAAGGACCTCTTCTGCCATATAATAATATTCACTCACCGCCTAATTCAAACGTCAGAAAACCCCCAAACACGATACCATTTTCTGACAAGTATCCGCTTCTACCGCTCATCTGACGATCGCAACCTCCGTATTCACCGCACAACTCTAACCCCTTTCCCCCTTTTTCTCTCTTTCTCTCTCATCACCCTCTGATTTTCTTCTTTCAATTCTCTTCATTAACTCCATTTCTCAAAAATCCCACCTCCAATCACACCTTTTTCACCCTATCTGCTCTCAATTCCCCCAATTTCGAGCTCTATACCCATGTTTACCATCTGGGTCTCCCGTTTCTGATCGTCTAAGGGCATAAAGTTTCCTCATTTCGTTGTTTTCAGGTTGCAAGATCGTAATAAACTGTTGGGTATGTATTATGTTGCTCTGTTGTTTGATTTCTGAAATGTTTTAGGTCGTAAGCATTTGGCTAGATTGGAATTTGGATTTGGTTGATATGTCTTTTTTGGCTTGATTGCAGTATGGGAAGAGTGAAGCTGAAAATTAAGAGGTTGGAGAACATTAGCAATAGGCAAGTGACATTTTCGAAACGAAGGAATGGGATCTTGAAGAAAGCTAAGGAGTTATCGGTGTTGTGTGATATTGATATTATTCTTCTGTTGTTTTCTCCTACTGGAAAGCCTACATTATTCACAGGACAACGCAGGTGGTTATCTCTTAAATCGTATTAAGCTCATTTAGATGTTAATGTTTATCGCGATTTAGTTGGTAGTAAATAGTCTATTCTGGTTATATATGGCATATCATAGTAGTACATTACTATCTGGAAAGTTGTTAATGTATGGCATTTCTCATTTCAGCAACATTGATGAGGTTATTGCAAAGTTTGCTAGATTAACACCACAAGAAAGAGCAAAAAGGTATGTAATTTATTTCTTGCTTTTGATCCCTTCTTTTGTTTTGATTTTGAATTTGATTTTCAGACAATATTATGACTGATTCTTCCTTATTCGACTCGAACAGGAAATTGGAGAGCCTTGAAGTAAGACTGATTTCTGAATTCCCAATCATACTATGCTATTTCTTTATGACATTGATTGTTGATTTGTTGGAGTTTATATAGGCTTTGAAGAAAACGTTCAAGAAGCTTGACCATGATGTAAATATACAAGACTTCGCGGGTGCAAGGTGGTTAATCATTCTTGTGAATTTTCTACATTTGCTTTTTCTGTTGTGATTCAATGTCTAATCTAAGTTTCTTTTGGTTTTGTTCTGTTGCAGCAGTCAATCAGCAGAGGTCACTAGATACTCATCCCAAACTTATTCATATCTTCTAATTACAGTTGAACTTGAACCAAATAATATATGTTAACACTTAATTATGTTTCAGGATTTAAGCAACCATGCAATGATGTTGCGATCTCAACTTGACGACTTACATAAGCGACTAAGGTACAATTGAAACCTTCGGTTATATGATTGTCAGATTGAATCCAAGATCTTGTTTCATGAGTCTATTATTTGACGTACATAACACATTTCTGAAAGTTTTGTGTATGCTAGTAATATGGTTCTTATTTCCCTAAAATATTTGCTGTGTCTTCTTGGTTAGTTATTGGAGTAATCCAGACAAGATTGAGAATATCGAACATCTTAAGCAAATGGAAGATTCCTTGAGGGAGTCACTTGACCGCATTCGTATACACAAGGTATTATATGTACTCTGTATGAACAATATGGTATCATTTGTAGAGGTTGAAAAAAAGGGATGGAGTAAATAAGGCTACAACACTTTTTTAGTAAATAGTTTGTGTTAAATGTGATTACATGTAGCTGGATTATTAAGATGGTTTTTTGTTTAAAAAACATTAGTTGGTCATAAGCACTGCAAAAACAATTTGAGGACTTTCGACCAATTGACTTGTTTTCGTTAGCTAGTTCTTTTACTTTTACCTATTTGGCCCTTTGGAAACTAAAACATCACTAACATCAACCTGTTCATACGTAAATTGGTTGAAACTGTTATCTATAATCACTAGTAAAGATTGTTCTCGATGCGCTTTATTGAGTTTGTATCTAATGATCCCCTTGGACGTCTTAGGCATATGAAGTGCCAAAGGTTGTACAATTTGTTTGATACTCAGCCAATAGTTAGTAATAATGGCTCTTGACAGGAAACTTTTGGGCAGCAAAAGCTTATGCCGATAGATTGCACAAGCCAGGTAACATAACTTTGTGAAACTTTTTTCAGGGTAACACATCATAATTTTAGAAGATTTCATTTACAGAAATATTGCATTACAGTTCCCGAATGGTTTGCATTTACCTCTTATGATGGCCAATAGCCTAGAGGATCAGACCTTATCATGGCTTCCAGATAATGAAAATCAAAATTTAATACTACCCGAGAAACAAGGTTACATTCCTCAAAGGTCAGTGGACTTCTCACCTGAATCTCTTGCTGTTAAGATTAATTGCTATTATAGTTGTTTACTTTCACTTTGTTGACATTTTAGTATACAAATAAATTTTTAGGCTATCTGGGTCACTAATCAGTGTTTTTAGTTTTATGAGCACTTGTGTTACTCGTAACCTAGAGCGTGCTGACTTGGCTTCATTTTGTTGTGTGTAGCCAGTTAGCATGCGTGTGTATAAAACCTCCATTTATAACGCGTCTTTATTTTTTGAATTTTTTGAACATTTGGCGTGTTAAATTTTACGCAAGTAATTGTTAATTTTCTATCTTTTTCTGGCAGATTTTACGCAAATTAACTTCGTTGATTTTCTTTCTTTTTGCACGTGATATTTTCTTAAAGCGTTCTTCATATGTTTGGCTTAAAAAAGTAGCAAATGTTTATGATGCGTCATTTTTTTCTTATTAAACTATCATCACCACATCAGCAATCCTGTCACCCCTGCACTAGGTGACCTGGCGTACCTCATCACCCATTTAAATAATAATACTTTTAGTACCCAAATTGACAAAAGAATGAAAATGCATGACTGTATTAATCAATCATCAATGACTAAAAGATTGGGGATTCATCATGTAACTTGAAAGGATGGATACAGTTATGTTGGATTAGTATCTAAAAACCTTGCTGATAGCAAACATATATATTAATATTCTTTAGGGTGATTCTGTGAATATAATAGCTCATTTGTTCTAACTACAGAGATGGGGAGTGTTCTGGTGTACCCATTCCAAACTATGGTTTATTTGGTACCGGCAAACAGCTAGATTTAGAAGTCTCGGAAAAAGTTGACCGGTCAACACAGGACAGTTTGACTGAACTATGTAGCACTTCTAACTTGAGACCACAATTCAGCGATCAATTCTTATTCCATCCATACAGTAATCTCAATTTTGCACAACCAAAAGACATGAAGCCCGAAACATCAACATGTTTGCAAGGATTTCTAGATTATTCCATGAATTGTAACTTTGAGATGCCTAGGCCCGTCTACAGCGATAACATGTGTCATGGCTGGAACCCTGAACCCGGCCAGTGCCCTCTTTCCATGATCGATACAAGCTCGTATCCTCAACCACAGGTAACATCTTCAAAATCATTTGTTCATAAAATTTAATATTTTCTAATTCAAAAAAGAAGTTTTATGATTTAAGGTTTTGACTCCTTGCAGCCACCAGATCATCTGATGACAAACAACCAAAGTTGAAGATTCATATGCTGATTTCACACATATATGTATACCTACCGCGAAAAATTAACACAGGTTTCCTCGAGTTTGTTTAAGTTATATAGGTTAAGCAATGTTTTTGAGTTGTATAGTATGAATCAATAAGTTGAAATAAATCATAAATTACCATCTCATATTCCACTGTACATTAACAAAACAAAGCTTAGATCTTGGCCTGGGCCCATGGTTCACAAATAGACCAAAACAACAAACAATTTCTTTCTTTTTCTTTTATTTTTCAAGATTTCTTAGTTTCCTGACAATGTTTGGACTATGGTGTTGTGCCATGGGTCTGATAGGTGCTGCAATAAGTTGTCGAATGGCCCTTTTCCGGTCACATTGTGCTGAACTATGAACCCCAAGAACGCCAACATCGCCAACCTCCCTGAAATTATAATAGCAAAATGTTAACAATGCAAATTTGACTCATTTAAATCATTTATATATGAATAAATTATGGGTGTTCATAAGCTTGTTTTGTCGGTTTTGATGATAGGTTGAATAACTGGTTACAGTTTTAAGAAACGACAAACCAAACTGACTAGGTTGGTTGGTTTGACTAGACCAACTGTCAGTATTTTTATTTTCTTTCAAATTTGTTAGCTTGTATTAGTATTTTTAAAATGATAAATATGTTATGCTATAATGCTAATATGTTACATGTATATAATTGCATATAGTTCAGACCGGTCGATCAGTACTACCGAATAACATGATTTTGAAGTTATATTTTACGTATAAAAATTTAAAAAATGCATGTAAAATCGTGAACGACTAGTTGTAGAAGGGTAAAATGATCATTTTTACCGTTAGCAAGCTCTTTCTCTTTAACCTCAGCGGTTGGTGCAAAGTTGAGGGGATTGAATATGCCACCCGGGTACCCGACTTCATTCGGAGGCAAACTGTAGTTTTTAAAGATCGGATCTTGATTGACACTTCCCGGGTTCTTGATATCTTGCCATCTTCTGATCTCGACATAGTGAAACAAAATGAACTCGATCACAAACAGGGTCGACGACGATGCAAAATATTCAGATTTCCCAGCATCATACCACTTGGGGACATTGAGTATGCCTATGCTTGTGAAAACTTCTGGCAGTAACATTCCGGCGACACCCAACATGGCCCACCTCCCGTTTACGAGCTCAGCTTGAACGAACCACTTTAGGTTCTCTGGGTCTTCTGCTAGTCCCAATGGGTCGAACCCATTGTCACCTGGAAGACTGGAAAGACACAATTGGTTCATGGTTAGTTAACGCATTAAGATGTGTGTACAATTTCCGATCTTTGGTATTTAAACCGTTCATGAGGTACTCAAGATTAACTTGCTGGAAGTTTAGATTGGGTCGAGCTTTAAAGAAGTCAACCTTAAGTTGAAACTCATTTAATAAACGAGTTTGGCCCCTAAATTTCACGTATCGAACTTGACTAGGTTAGCGAGACTGAACTGGAAACTTATATACACAAAACAAAATGTTTATGATAAAATACTTACTTATCTTATATAATATTTATTTTTATACAGTTATAATATGTGTGTGTATATATATATTTACATGATATTATTTTTATATATAAACTTATGATAAATAGCTAAATAATATATATTAATTGTTATATATTAAATGATATACAAATTATAGTTATAATTATATATAAAATAATTATAAATACATAGAAGATAATTAAATAATAATAATAAATAACAAGCAAGTTGATCTCAAGCTTGAAAAACTATTCACGCTCTGAGCTCGAGCTTTAAAAATGAAGCTCGAGCCCCTTTAAGTCAAATAAACCAGGCTTAAGTTTAGACAAGTTTTAGCTAAGCTCGAATCATCTAGCCCAATGTTAATGCATATTTACCTTCCGTCGAGGTAACCGGGTGAGGCCAACCCAGGTAGCCATTCGCCCTTTTTGGCTTCAATCTTGAAATAACTTGAAGAAATGGCATTGGCCGGTTTGACCGACACTTGTCTGTTTAACTTCCCTGATGATCCAGTTAAGAATCCGGTTCGCGAGGCAGACGGCCGGTAAACCGCAACCGAAGCTTGTGTGACAGCAACCATACTCTCCGGCGATCGTAAACGGTGGTGTGTTAGATGAGGGTGAAGGGGTTTGGAGATATGAGTTGTAAATGAATAATGTTTGTTCTTCATTTTGTAATGTTGATTTGAGTGATGATCTTGTGGCTGTGATCTAGGGTTTGATATTTTTGTTAGATATTCAGGGGATTGATTGGAAACTGACCAATGAGAAGCAATATGTTGTTATCCTTATATCCTTATCTCAAGTCTTATATCCACGAAATCTTTTTCATTGTTCTTGTTCTTCTTCACAAGTGTCTTGGGGTACCCCACTAATGCCACGTTGGGATCTTTGTTAGATGGCCTGTTATGGCATGTGTTTGTTTATTTTAAAACTAGGTTAGTGATTTATGTGTTACACTCGTTGAATAAGATATACATAAATTTAATTATTTGATTTGTTTTAATTAAAAAAAATCTTTTATTATATTAAATCGTATGATATGTAAACTTTAAAAATTGAGTTGTGATTATTAAAAAATCAAATTTTCGGCTATTAGAATATTATTATTATATTAAATAAAATTTTATTTATTTAAAAAATATTAGTAAATTTAAAAAGTTTGACTGATTGATTTTTCATTTATATTCTATAAAATGAAAATTGAAAATCTAGATTAAGTTTGGAAAGTTTGACACAATTGATTTTTGTTTAAATTAATAGGTTTATTGTGGTGATTGTACATTTGTACGTGAACAAATATTAGATGGACATCAAAGGAAGAGGTCATGTGGCACTCAAGCACGTTTTTTTAATTAATATGTATAAATGTATAAATTATTTCATGAACAAAAAAATAATTATATGAAAAAGTTTGGTCTACATGTAACTTGAAAAAGACGTGTGTTAATGGGTTCAATGTAAAATTTGTTATGGATTAAACTATAAGAAAGCTATCAAATAAAAGATGAATCTTCTTGTGAAATTTGTATATCATTTGAGTTTGAAATGGTATTTGAGATAGAACCGAAGTTACGATTGATATGAGTACTTCAGAGCTTATTGATGAAGATATGGTCTCTCTAGATCCCATTGAATTTCACTTAGAAGCTTTATAAATATAGTATCAAATCTTATCAAAGAAATGTAGGATTAACTGACGCTAAAATAGACATAAGGCAACTAGATGGTTCCTGATATATTTGTTAAGTTTATATGGTTGTTTCTTCACGTCTAATTTTATTGTAGTGGCTATATTTCGATTAATCTTTTTTCTTCTTCTTTTTTTAAAAAAAAAAAATAATTTCACACCTAGGTACTGGAACTGTTTTATGATGGGAGTTCACGTTGTATTGACGTTAATATGTGCTATTTTTGGTGCTACCATAGAGAACTCTTTATTAGAAGACATTATGATGCGAATACATTTTATGTTTTTATGTTTTAACCCACCTAAGAGCATTCACATCTTATTTTATATATTTTTGTGAGTTTATTACTTATTTTATTTAGATATTTTTGTGAATTTATTTTTATTTATATAAAATGGTTGTGAGCGAAGAAAAAAAAATGTTACTGTCCATTTATATACTAGCTTTAGAATACACGGGTTGAAAAATAAAATATTAAATATAATATAATTTAATTAATTATAAAATGATATTATAAGACAAGATAATTAAAGTTACGTATAAGTAAAGACTATAAGTTATAAAACAATTATATCAAACTTTTATACTTTTGTTTTTAAATTCTTTTTGTTTTTTTTTTAAAAAACTAAACATTTTATTTCAAAAAAATCCAATTTAAAAAATGTCATGTTTATAATTTTTTTTATTATAACTCCAATTTTAATTATTTTTGGTTTATAAAAAAATTTACTTTCGAAAAACACCAATTTTAAAATATTTTATATTTTTAAAAAATTTTGATGCTTTAGAAATATTTCTTATTTTATAAAGAAAATTTCTTTAGAAATAATATTAATAAAAAGACATTTCTTAGTTTATTCAAAAAAACTATTTTTAATCTATTAAGATTTAAATAATATCATTAGTAATTAATGCAATTATTTAATATGAGAGAAAAACAGAAAAATTTTGATTTGGATGAATGTGATGATAGCATTTGTCGTTCATAGTTACTATTTTATTAAAGTAGATATATATTTGGTAATACATTGTTCAACCTCTATAAACTTTTTAATATTTTGAAAGTGGTTGTAAGTGAATAAAAAAGATAATGTAATGATAAAGACGTAAAAAATATTATTTAATTAAAAATAAAAAATAATTTTTAATATAATTATAAAAGTATAAAAAAAAATTAAGATGGGAATGCTCTAACTTAATCTAATCGCTTTAGGGGCTGTTTGACAATATCTGAATGATTAAGTGCTGAACTAATAAGAGGTCTGAACCATTAAGTGCTGAACGATTAAGAGGTCTGAACCATTAAGAGCTAGTATATCGCTTAACTATTCAAAGGCAAATGTCTGACCAATTCAGATAAGAGGTCTTAACCATTTAGCATTACACCTTTTAACCATTTAGCATTAGTATAATGCTTAACCATTCAGAGGCAAATGTCTGAACCATTCAGACATTTGCTTGCGAAACAAACAGTCTAAATAATTAAATACTGAATCATTCAGGTATCTGAATTATTAAGAGGCTGATTAAGAGGCTGTCAAACAGCCCTTAGTCATTTTAGTTAACCCAACCTAAGTTGATCTAGAAGCCCAAAAAACTTATGTCATGTGTAGAGGCGTGGGGCATTTACTCCAAATTTACTGACCCGTTAATGTAGTTGGGCTTTTATTTTGGGCTCTTACCATATTTCAATGAAGGCCCAAAGTAACCACAATTGACGAAACGAAAGCACCCAACTACCCAAGTTGAACATAGTCATTACTCCATTGATACCAAGTTAGTAAACCATGAAGCTTCTGTTCTGTTTCTTTAAGTCAGTTAATAGCGTATGTATTGTTGGTTTATGTTAAATCAAGGAGTACTGAATATATATGATTAACAAAATAAAAACACTAATTCTCGTACTCATCCGCTTTACAACATTTAGAGATAAAGAAAATAGGGTGATTTTTTCCTTTAAGTTTTAGTTTCAAGATTTGATCTTACAAGCCAAATTTAAAACCTTCTTATATAAATAGATAATAAAGTTTTTTGTTCTATATTTTCATAGCCAGATCGGTTATCTAACTAGCCGCCTTTAGTCTATTTGACCTGCCAAATAGGTTTAAAAACTAGATAATAAATAATGTAAAAGTAAAGCTGACTATATGTACAACCAATTTTAAGCAAAATAAGAAACTACTTTATTCATGGTTGAAATTCACTTTTAATAAATTACTGGATGAAAATCTCAGGTATTACATGGATAGACCTTTAGACTTGAACCAAACCAATAATGATTTTAATATACAATCAAACTATTCTTGATATTAAATTTGCAATAATGATTTTAATATGCAATCAGACTATTCTTGATATTGAACTTGAATTTTGACGTGACTGATTATAGGCATCAATATACACAGATTTGAGAAGAGGTTTGTTATAAGTATATCCATTACTTTCTTATTCTCTTTATTTCTTTTTATACATACATATTAGATACATAGATAGATATAGAGAGATATGGGTGTCTTAATCATAAATTTGGGTGTTCATATAACCAAGGCTTTGAGAATTATAGGAGGTATAATAAAAAAAACATAAGATAGATCTTTGACCTAGAATATGCAATACATTTGAATAATTAAACAAATAATTTTTTTCTTTTTTTTTTTTTGAATAGATGACGGATATAAATATAACATGTAAATTAGAAGTGATTATTAAGGAGCTCATGCGTGCATGAAAATAAAGGTTGGTCTATAAAAAACAATACGTGACAAATACAATTATTCATTATCATAACTAGTGATTACCCACCGCACTTCATGGCGGTAATTGATAGCATGAAAACAATCTTGTAGTTTGCACATTTAGTTGAAGACATTTTGCAACCATTTTTAGTGAACCAAAAACAATAAAAGGAATCAAAAGGTTTGTACAAAAACATAATGATAGAAAGATTTTTAAAATAACCAAAGCAGGAGATCCAAATTCTATGCAGCAGGAATTCTTGAGGTAATGCCAGAGTGTCAATTAGCTATTTATCCATTCATCATCAATTGCGTTTCATTTCAATAAGCACAAACAAAATCTCATCTTCAGGGTGCATGACCTAATCGAAATTTAGGCCAATATAATCACTAATAAACCCAATTTAATTTAAATCATGTATACATGTATAGGCCAAAAACCAAAAACGAAAACAATATTAATACAACTAAAAGCTTCGATCACCAAAAATGATAATTGAATTGAATGAAAAACGACTAGAGTAGCATCAGAATGGACTCACCTCGTCCAACCTTAGACACAATCACCACTGGTCCGAGCTGTTCAAATGGGGACGCTCCAAATATACTTAATTAGAGTGGTATAAAGTTATGTTACACTTGAGGATCAACTTCATCTCATGGAAAATTAAATTCAAGCACTAATTTCATTAATCACAATTACAATATGACAAACTAAACAATATCAAACAATGGGCTTGTCCATCAACTAAAAAAACAACAAGCCCTTTTATAGATCCACTAACCTGACCCATATCGGCGTCCACCAACCAGACCCATTAGGGTTCGGGTCAATTAATCTAAAACCTAATAAAGATGAAACTATTTTCATGACTTGAATCATGTCAAACTAGCATCTAAAACCCCTATGCAAGAAGCAAATTCTTGCTTGATGGATTCAACTCTTTAAGAAGCAAATCATCCTCAGTTGATTTTACTGGTAAATTATATGAAATTTGACCAATTGAAGCTAAAGTCAACAGCTCAGACTCCTCTAATCCTTTAGCTGGACCATGAGTACACCCATCTGGCTTATACTTTGATAATGCATCCTTGAATTTCTTGATCTGCAGGCATAAAAATCAAGATTCTCCACATTAACCAATTAATCATATCAAATCACCATTCTTTTGCATAACAGAATCATATGCACCCACATAGACGGTTGGATCAGCCCACAACTAAGTTTGTTGTCTACTTTTTCCTTATTACAAATTATTAATTTTTATATCCAATATGAGAACAAAAATGTCTTATTAAACTAACAATCCTATCCTTTTCAATAATTCAAGAGCTTATAGACATTACAACTAACTTTTGCCCAGTTGATCCATTTCTGAAATTCTTTATTTTGTTACTAATTTAATCTAACCATTTCAACAATGAATTTAAGATTAAAATGCAAAACTCACAGTTGCAATAGTGCAGCTAAAGCTGCAAATCTTGCCCTCATGACCTTTGTAAAATCTGAAAAATGGCAGAACATGAATATGCAGAGACTGACACATGGGTTTGAGTTCTTCATAATTCACTTGGAGGAAAATTGCATTAGGTTTTGACTCAGCCAGTTGACAGATCTGATTATACACCAAAAAATGGATAATTTTTAAAGAATTGATGAAAAAATCTAAAAAAAGATGGGATTTTTAGAAAGTTCATACTTCATACCTTGGGGTGTAGAGCTTTACAACCACCACAACCAGGTGAATAAAATTCCACAATGACCAACCTATCCCCTGAATTTGATAGTGTGTCCACCAACTCTTGAGCTGAATTGATCTTAATCATGTTGGGCTTAAGTGTCTTTTCCCACCATCTCATGGATTTGCTAACACAAATTGAAGCATGTGCCTGTAATCATGAAAAATGACATCAAAATTAGGTTTAAACCAACACCATTGATGAAATCTTGAAAAGTTTCAAAATTTGAACATACAAGAACAGGGTTTTGGTACTCCAAGAACTTGAACTTAAACCCTTGTGATCTGACAAAAGTTGAGATCTTTGGCTCAAATCAGTGGAAATAACTGAAGGAGGAAGAGACCCATTTGAATTTATTAGGGTTTCTTTGAAGGAAGTCAAATAACCAGGCATAATGATGGAGTTTAATGAAGAAGCCATTGGAGAGATGAAGTTGTTGAGGTTAAAGAATCCACCAAAAACCCTTTTGTGTTTCTATGATTTGAAGCAGGACAAAAGAACAATTGAGGTTTTATAAAATCCAGATAACAAGAATCCAAAGAACATCACTTGATGATGATGTATTGATGCAAGAAAAATCAAGAAAACCCACAAAAAGATTGCGTTGTTTTGATGAGAGAGAAGTATGGATGAGGGTTTGGAGAGAGAAGGAAAAGTGATGTGTTGGTGGGCACTTATCTAAGTAGGGTTTTCACTTTTCAGCGTCATTAAAATTCAACTTTATCCACTCACGAAATAAATGTGAAAATGTGAAAATGTGAAAATGTGAAATTATAAGATTGGTTCCACTACTCTTTCATTTTCAAAATAACATAAGACTGGGTTTCTAGTAGGGGTGTGCACGGTGTGATTCGGTGCGGTTAATATAATTTTTGAAATCGAAATCGTGAGTTCGGTTAATACCTTCTTTTTAATCACAACCGAAATTTCGGTTAACCACACTTCGGTTAACCACCGGTTGTGGTTAATTTCGGTTAATTAACCAATATATTTAACATATGCTTTTAAACCAAAATATTAACTAATAAATTATTGTTAGGCTAATTTTGGACCAATTTTATAAGGGTGTGCACGATATGGTTCGTTTTTAAGGTCTTGCCAAACTGAAACTGAAGTCGGGGTGTGCATACAACAATGTGTGCGCGCATTTTGCATTGTTTTTGTTTGTTTATGATGTTTTTTCAATACATAACGGAATCCACTATGTAAATATATTTTATAAATGTGAATTAAAAAGGATTAATATATGAACTTCTAGTAAAATCATGAGTAGTATTGTAAATTTATTATACATTAATGAAATTCGGTTCGGTGCGGTTAATGCGGTTAATTTGCACATCAAAACCGAAACCGAACCGAAAGGTGCGGTTAATTGGTTATGCCTTAACCAAACCGTCGGTTAATTATTTGGTTCGGTTAATTTGGTTCGGTTAATGCGGTTAATTCGGTTATGGTTCGGTTAAATCGGTTATTTGCTCACCCCTAGTTCCTAAATGGGTATACTAGAGTAAAAAACTATGATCAAGAAGATTAAAATAAAAAGATTTTGGGTTGAAGTTTTATTAAAAAAATGTTTTGGGTTGAGCTACTATCAGTTGTGGGTTTTTTTAAGTGGGTAAGGATGCGGTTTCGATTGAGAAACGGATAGTTGGGTAAGTTTGTATATTTATCGTTTCAAAAGAACACAACTAATTTAAAAACTCGTGCAGTACATATGTTCGATGAAAATATTCAATTAACAGGTTATTAATTATCATTTAAAAATTATAACATATTTTTATGATAATATATAATTGAAATTACATATAACTAATTACCTTAAGAAATATAACAGTAACAACATTTTTCTAAAATTATGTCTTTGAAAAACTTTTGTTTTCAGAAATTTTTTTAAACATTCTATTCTTTTTTAAAAAACTACTTTTTAAACAAATTCATTTTCTAAAAAAGGTTCTATGTATTAAAAAACTTTATATTTCATAAAATTTTATTTCAAAAAGACTACTTTTTATAATAACGATAAACATGTATTTTAATTTATTAAAAAATCGGTTTAATAAATTAAAAAGCATATAAATAATATCATTAACATTTAATATTATTATTAAATGATTGACTTGTTATACTAATGACATATAACAAAATTGATGAAATTGATGTGAAAAGATGATGTGATAATACTTATTTTGTTTTATTAGAGATTATAATAATAATTATTATTATTATACATAAAATTACAATAATAATAAGCACATAATATATTGTGACCGATGATCTTTTAGCTTAGTGGTTAAGGGGGAGGTGAGATGTTTTGCTTCTTTTGGAGGTCCAAGGTTCAATCCTTGGCATTGACGAATATTACTAACTTGGTGATACTAACAACTAACCACTAACCAGCCGCTAAAAAAAAACATAATATATTGTGTTAGGCATAAAGATTATAACTATAAACATATATTGAAATAACTATAAATGTTTATGACTAAAATAGTCAATAATAATTATTATTATACATAAAATTACAATAATAATAAGCATATATTTAATATATTGTGTTAGGCATAAATATTATAACTATAAACATAAATTGAAATAACTATGCATGTTTGACTAAAATAGTCAACTGTTTATTGTATAGTGAAATTGATAATTGCCACACCATAAATATGATATAGGTTTGCCCTTCAAGTACGAGTTAATTAGCTAGTGTTTATGAGTAAATGAAATTGTTACAACATAAATAGTCAATTAATAGTAAGTAGGTCTTGTCGTTGCCAAACTCAAGCTCAGGATCCTACTTCAAATGACTATAGGTCAGGCTCAAATCTGTTTGAAGTTTACTTCGCTAATAAAAGATAAAAACAATTACACATGTACTCATACATCTTAACTCAATAAACACGTGATATTGGTCACTCATTTGTAACACAAGACACACTATTAATGCAAATGAAGATATGTAAGAAATTGACATGATCAATTACACATCTAAGCTAACAAGAAGATAACATATGACAACAAATATGTACTTCAACAACAACCATTACATATTTACATTACGTGTTGAGTTTAACATATTGTACATACTATCTAGTGTTGCCCTTTGGACTTTATAACTTGAAAACATGCCTTTAAATAAGAAAATTTTAAACAATGGTAAGAAAACGTTTACACTACATGCAAAACTAGATATATGTATCTAAACTAATAATATAAAAGTGTCTTCATGTCATATATCATAATATAATCCCCAAATCTTAACAACACTTTACATTTTCCACTATAGAAGTCATATTACATAACACCAAATCCTAACAATTCTATTTTTTCAAAATAGGATATCTAAACTATCAATCGGAGCCTATCGGTAATTTCTTCACATATAGTATTTGTGATGTCTAAGAAAAAAATGGTGTATAAATTCCTAAGACCCGTCACTCTTACATGAGTAATTTTTTTTTTTTTTTTTTTGGCTAGAGGTCATGCTCTTAGTTGATTTAAGATTCTAGTATACGATAACCATATTTGAACTATTTAAAACTATAACCTCGTAACTATCTATAAATACAATAAACTAACTAAATTAATTTACTTAGAGCTATATTCTCTTTAAATTATTACAAGTTGCAATCACTTATTTTACAAAGTAAGTTCATAGACCATTTTCTTTTGTGTTTTGGAGTGAAAACATTTTCTTTATATCATACTAGAAATTTAAATTCTGGAGTCAAACTAGTCTTTTGCAAACTTATTAATAAACTTTCTAATACTGATAAAACTAAACTAATTATACATGTCGTTATATTATATGACACTTTTTACTATAAAGTCACTTTTTTTAATCTACACAACCATAACTTCAAGGAAGCCACAAGAGTATGTAGATAGATCTGATGGCCTAACAAGCTAATCTAGTACTTGGGTTAATGCATGCTAATTAATCCCAAGCATCCTTTAAGTTGACGTATTCTTTTTAACTTGGAAGAAGCTGGATGTTTATTCTACACTACATACTATTAGTTTGACTTTTTGTGAGGGGGTTAGACAAGAGGGCATTTAATCATTAGGGTTGATTGTGAATTCATGTATAATAGTTTAACAACTTGTATTTAGAAAATTCTTTGTTGATTTGCACATGGCTATCTACTATACGTATACTTCTAAATCTACGTCAGCACCAACTTTTAATTGATTTAATTTAGCATTTTTTATAATAAAAACTAAGTTAATTGCTTTGCTCATGTTAGGATTCAAAGACAAACTTTAGTTAAACCTAGTTAAGCTTTAAATAAAATGAAGACTTTTGTCTATTTAGTTTATTTGTATTTGAAATTGAATGAAATCAACTATTCGGTTTTAATTAGGGCTATTCACGAGCTGAGTCGAACTGAGCGGACCTTTGCTCCCGAACCGAGATGATTGGCTCATTTACAACCAAGCTGAAAATCAAACGAGCATTTTTCAAGTATTAATTTTCCAAGTGAGTTTCGAGCGACACAACAAATGATCTTGACAACCCATGATATTGATAGTCATATGGTCTAGTGTGCCTAATGATTTAATTTTACAAACAGAGACAATAAATATGTTGGGTCTCAAGTTTTTATGTTTTAAAAAGCAACCACATTTCATAGTATAATCTTGTGTGTACTTGACATTTTGACCCATCCTTTTACTACAAAGGATTTCGAAAATAGAGTTTGTGTAAACGTAGTGGCTACAAAAAGTTTGGAAATTTTCAAGAATTAGAGTTCGTTTGAGTCCGACTTGACCCGGCCCAACATGCTTTAAATTGATTTGATAGACGTTAGAACATTGAAAGTTGGTGACCCCTGTTGATACAAGTTTTTGGCTACGTCACTGCCCGACGTAAATAAAATTTTAAAATTAAAAGTACAATAAACTATGTCTTTAAATTGGGCTGTAATTGCATATGAGGAATTTTATTAAATATAAAGATATGAACTTTAACAGTTAGTTAGAACTCACATGAAAAGGTTTTGTTTGTCATATAAAAGTGTCATGGTCATACAAAGTAATTGCTCCAATTTACAACTCAAGGCATTAGGTGGTGTCACAAAAATCTTATATCTAGTTCATCACAATGAAACTTTATTATTACTTCTTTAGAATGCTTTCATTTATCTTTTAAAAAGTTAAAAACCACCTAACATTTTAAAAACGATAAGAATTAAGAATATCACATACCTATTTGACTTCTCATAATTCAAGTTATTTTTATTTGATTGTCTTTTCTCTCCTCCCCTCTCTTGATTTATATACAAAAAAGATCACAAATGTAATTAATAACTCGATATTTTATGAAAACTAAAAGGCCAATCTAAATTATTTAATAGTTTGATTAATGATTCAAAATCATGATGCAAAACTAATGGGATTACTTCAATTGCAGAAATGATTCATCATCTGAAACAATCTAAGTTGAAGTAATTCGGTTAATTTTCTTGGTTACTAAAGATGTTTGGACGATGTTGTCCATTTATAAGAATAAAGTAACCGCGTGGAGAGTGTGAGTTGTGAATAAGTCATTGCAAAATGTATTTAATGTTCTCTTTTGCTAATGTTAACGAATAAGTATCAAAGTCTCTGTCTTATTTTTATTATGGTTTCACCTAATTTGATCAGTTTAAATGAGCTATGAAACCTTAAACATAAAAAGTCTAATTTAAACGCGGAGCTCCCTTTTAACAAGGTACTTAAGTAGGGGTTTGCGATCGATCAACTTAGTTTTTAAAAAGAGAAACATACACTTATTTAGCCATATTTTTAAATCTATTACTGTTGTTTATCATAAGACTCGACCCTCACCGTTATAAAAAAAATATCATTATATGCACAACAGAGAATATTAAACTACAAACTTTTTGGTGAAAATTGGTTAACTAAAAGTGTTTTCTTTTGAACAAACGTAACGCAACAAATTAAAATATGTATGTCTACTTACAATGAAATAACACATGGACATATATGATTAAAACATTATTTATGTGTTACTTAAAGGAATAATAATAATCAGTTCAATAATCACTCCTGTTTTAATCCACTACTTATTAATATATTTTGATAGTATATAAGAATTTAAACCTTAATTATTTTAACGATAGGTAACACTAATACTATTAAACCACACGACCATAGGAACTAAATATATATATAATAATGTATAATAATTATATCCAAATTGAACAATTATTGCCTTAAAGAATTGGGAATGGATGAGTGTGCTGAGTAGATATAACGTGTCCTCTATTATTCAAATTACTGACACGTTACCTATCGAATTATAACCATCTTATTAGAGTACCACACACATTTATATGACGCACAGAAATATTATATTTCTAGTGTTATGTAAACTTGTATTAAAATAATATTTGTTAGTATCACATCATTAATTACTTTTAATTTTTTCAATCAATAATCTATGTGTATAAGATTATTCACAAAACTTTTCCCTTTCCACGAGTTTAAAACACTTTTTAGTATCATGAAAGTGTGAGATATATACTAAAACTTAATGGATTAATTATGTCGGCTCTTAGAAAAATAGATCGAACTTTAATAATTATGACTTATTAACTGATAATAATTTATATCAACAGTTTGATCGATGATAATCTAAATTTTTATATTTGTTACCAAGGACAAGCGTATTAGCATAATCATCATTGATTTATAATTATCATATGTAAAAATCGAATACAATCAAGTAAATCAAAATGATTATGTTATTAGAATTGCATGACAACAAAATCAAAGTTATGATTGTCATTAACCAATCTAATAGTATGGATTTTTATCGACTAATAGGTCCTATTTTGAGTTATTAAATCCAATTACTTAGAAAATATAAATTGTTGTTTAAATATCACATCATCTACCGACAATAACACCAAATTTTATTCAATTCAAGTTAAAATGTTTTTTTATCGTCAAACAACTAAATCAAAATATATATTACGATGAACAAGTATCTAAAAAATAGAAGACATATGCTCAAATTCGATCTGTATCCAGTAGTAACTCCAACACACACACACACTATATATATACACTCAAATTGAGTGTATATATATATATATATACACTCAAATTTGAGTATATAATAGATATAATATATATATATATATATATAATATACTCAAATTCGATCTGTATCCAGTAGTAACTCGTCACATTTTATAATATATACAGTGAAATTAAACAAATTTACCTATATATGAAAAAAGAAAGTTGAGAAATAGTTGGGTTTAATTTGTTTTTGTTTGACCACAAAAGTTCTATGTTGTTTATTTTAACCCCCCAATGAGTGTTTAAAGGGGGAAAAAAGAGACATTTTTCTATTGCTTCATCAGTTTCTTTTGGGGGGTTTTTGAGTGAGGGGTTGTGACAATGGCGGCCAGGTGGAGGCGGTTGCCTCTCCGGTGAATCCGGTTTCTGTCGTCTCTCCACCATTTCTAACGACAAAATTGTTTAGATGGAAAATATTACCGGTAACCTGCAAAGCCGGTTGGCAGTCTGGAACCGGATGTGGTCAATGATACCATGTTTTGACTTGTTGGATATGGTGCTTCTTGTTCCATAACTTTTACTATATTCAGATGGATCTGAATACAAATTATAAGAAAATAAAATAAGTTATTTAACTTAAAAAACTTTAAATAAACTTAATAAAAAGTTACTGTTATTATTCCTATCTCATATGTTCTAAAACTAAAAACACTATACAGAATTAGTTGTTTTATAATTAATACAAGTGTAAGTAATAATCTATATGTTAATAACTAGTATAGGTTGTATGTTTGGTAAACGTGCAAAATTAAACATACCTAAACAAACTAGTTTGATGGTTTTTTTGATTTATATAATATGCACATATGTATGTAATGACTATACGTGAGATATACCGGATTTGTTGTTTTATGTAATGAGTATAAAATTCTATAAATATGAACCATTAATAACAAAATTAAACTATGCGGATTTGTTTTTCTTTTTTTTTTGGTTATTATGTTTTAGTGATATATATATAT